>SEYY01024344.1:42500-58052 GCA_009176605.1 Armadillidium nasatum | reverse complement strand
GTATGGAGTCCTTCACCGGGAGGGGTGCAACCCCTCTTAGCGGACCTACCTTATATCTTATGTATATTCATATATACGTAATTCATAATACAGGTAGGCAGCTAAGGAACCCGCTTGATGGAATTTTCAGCTCCGATCCTCCCCCTTTGCAGCGGGGTACCATTCGCTGCCATGCATTTATAATATTATTGTTGATAATAGGTGGAAGTAGCCAAAACGTTGAGAGACAATTTCAAAAACGAATAGAGTCGTCTAAATCGTCGACATTTATCTCTTGTCAAAAACATCAATATTTTATTTTCTCTGGGACTACACATAATGGTCGACAGGACAAATTGAAAAACAAGTGAAGCCATCCAAATCGTAGACACTCCAAATGATTGACAACATTTTTTTAACATCTCGTCCAAATGGTCGACACAAGTCGATATATATAGTATATAATAGTATATATATATATATATATATATATATATATATATATATATATATATATATATATATATATATATATATAGTATATATTATATATAATAATATATATTATATATATTATATTATATATAATATATATATATATATATATATATATATATATATATAATATATATATATATATATATATATATATATATATACATATATATATATATATAGTATACATATATATATATATATATATATATATATATATATATATATATATATATATATATATATATATATATATATATATATATATATATATATATAGAGAGAGAGAGAGAGAGAGAGAGAGAGAGAGAGAGAGAAACACTCACTGGTCGGTGGATATGGAGAGCGGAGCTCCCATTAGACAAATGTTCATCTGCCAATGCATTTATTAATTTAATAATAATAATATTAACAAGAATGATAATAATAACAATAATAATAATAACAATAATAATAATAATAATAATAATAATAATAATAATAATAATAATAATAATAATAATAATAATAATAATAATAATAATAATAATAATAATAATAATAATAATAATAATAATAGATCTAAGTATTTATAAAACTAAAATAAAAAAATAATAATAATAGGCTTACATTTGATAAAACTAAAATATATATTTATATAATAATACAAGCTCATATGCGTATCCCAAAGGGATACGCTTATGTTCTTGCTGACAGAATATTAAATTATATATATATATATATATATATATATATATATATATATATAATATATATATATATATATATATATATATATATATTATATATATATATATATATATATATATATAGGTAGATTTCATTTGAGCTAGCTACATATTTGAGAACCTACTTAACGTACGTAAAAAAGGATTATATTTTTAGAATCCTTGTCGAATTTCAGGTAGGAAAAGTGTAAAATGTTTGAAAATAAATAAAAAATAAAAAAAAATAAAAATGGTTTTTGTACGACAATTGATGACGTAAACTTAAATTTGGTGTTATACCGAGCATTTGTCTACGGGGGGCTCTGCCCCCCGTACCCCCGACCCGTGAGTGATGATGATACTGTAGACAACTTTTCCTATCGACGATTTGGGGTATTTCCCATTTTTTCCAATTTCGAAATTTTTTTTAAAAAACGGACATTGCCAGACGTACGATTCTCGCGAGAGTTAAAAACAAGTAAACTTTACTTATATAAACTTTATTATTATAAGAATTTATTTTTTATTTCCCAATGTTTCCTACCTGAAATTCGACAAGGATTCCAAAAATGTAATCCTTTTTTAAGAAAATTAAGTAGTTTTTTAAATATGTAGCTAGCTCAAACTGAAGTCTGGCCATATATATATATATATATATATATATATATATATATATATATATATATATATATATATATATATATATATATATATATATATATATATATATAATATATATATATATATATAACTTTTTTTTTTAAATTTTTTTTATTTTTTATTATTATTATTATTATTATTATTATTATTATTATTATTAAAGAAATTTAATAAAATTATTATTAAAATTTTAAATTGAAAATTTTTTTTTTTTTTTTTTTATTATATTTTTAAATTTTTATTTATAAATATATATATATATATATATATATATATATATATATATATATATATATATATATATATATATATATTATATATATATAATATATATATATATATATATATATATATATATATATATATATATATATATATATATATATATTTATATATTATAGTATATATATATATATATATATATATATTATATATATATATATATATATAATATATATATATATATATATATATATATATATATATATATATATATATTATATATATATAATATAATATATATATATATATATATTACATATTATATATAAAGCTACTTAATATTGGTCCGGCCAATTGGCTTACAAACCCATGTTAAAGTATAGGCTTAAAAAAAAAAAAAACTTTCAGAATAATATTAATTATATAGATAATAATAATAATAATAATAATAATAATAATAATAATAATAATAATAATAATAAAAATTAAAATAAATATAGGCTTATACCATAGTAATAAAATTAAAAATAGGCAAATATGATATTGAATCGATAAAATAATAAGATGTGGGCCAAACGGTCGACACATTTTTTTCTACAAATGTCCAAATCCAAGACACTTCAAGCTGAGAAGAATAATGGTTGACATTTTTGACGACCATTTCGACTGTCGACGATTACGATCTAGGTTCATTTTCTCAAAGTAAAGGAAACTAGACTAAGGTGACCATCCGTCCCGAATTTATCGGGAGAGTCCCGATTTTTTAAGCTGTTTCCCGATTTTTAGATTTGGCAAAAAAATTTTATTCAGTCAGCAAGACAGCAGAAGAAGGCAGTGACGCACCGTCATACAGTCAGAGGGCGCGGCGCATGGGAGCAGAAGGCAAAAATGCATTTAATTTTTTGTTTTTTGGGTAGAATGTCCTTAACTAGTAAACCATATGACTTGTTTTCGAAAACAACATTCGTATTTCTTCTTTATATTAAAAACCTTCTCCTTTATACATCCCTTAAAACCCTTACTGGCAGTGTATTTGGAGGGGGGGGGGGGCAATGTTCAGAAGCTTCCCGAATTTTGTCAGAAAAATATGGTCACCTTAAACTAGACCCAAATTCGCGACAGGAAAAATTGTTGACATTTTTGTTGACCATTCTTCTTTTTAATTTGAAGTTTCTACAATTTGGTAATACGTTAAAATAATTGTGTCGACTGTTTAACCAACATTATATTTTTTTTAATCGATACAATATCGTATTTTAATTTTCTCGATATGTAAGCCTATTTTTTTTTTTTTTTTTTATTTTTTTTTTTTTTTTTTTTTTTTATTTTTTTTTTTTTTTTTTTCTTTTTTCTTTCGTCTTTCTTTTCTTCTTCTTCTTCTTCTTCTTCTTCTTTTCTTCTTCTTTCTTCTTCTTCTTCTTCTTCTTTCTTCTTCTTCTTCTTCTTCTTCTTCTTCTTCTTCTTATTATTATTATTATTATTATTATTATTATTATTATTATTATTATTATTATTATTATTATTATTATTATTATTATTATTATTATTATTATTATTATTATTATTATTATTATAGTAGGGAGGTATTCTGTAGCGAATGATATTTTTAAAACTTGATAAAGGCTTAAAAATAAAAATAAAAAAATAAAATAAAATAAATGCTTATTCTATCATTTACTGATTGGCCAATCCCTTTTTTTCCAATCTGAGCTAAAATTGTACCCGAATATCGAGTTCCAAGCATTCTCAAAATTTTTATTTGTTTTTCAATATATATATATATATATATATATATATATATATATATATATATATATATATATATATATATATATATATATATATATATATATATATATATATATATATATTATATATATATATATATATATATATATATATATATATATATATAATATATATATATATATATATATATATATATAAATTTTTTTTAAATTTTTTTTTTTTTAAATAAATTTTTTTTTTTTTTTTGCCAAAAAATTTTTTTTTTTTTTATATAATATATTATATATATATATATATATATATATATATATATATATATATATATATATATATATATATATATATATATATATATATATATATATATATATATATATATTATGGTGGGCTCTAATTTATTCTAGGTGAAAAATTTTTTGTGATTGTGTTTTCACGCTACTTCCTTCTTTTGTTCCGTTTTATGGAAAAATATTGCGTAAAATTGCAGGCCAATCTGACAGAGGGAAAAGTTGTCCTTGGGACCTTAAATATCATAAAATCACAGAAAAATTCAAAATTTATTTAACATGCGAAATACAAATCATATGGGATACCTCAATGATGACAACAAGTATAATAAATGAGAATACAAAAGTAACAGAATCTTATCCAAGAATGAAGTCATACTCTTCTGAGAATGAGAGAGCACAGCTGTCAGCAGCTTTCGAAAAAAAAAATGGCATAAATGGTAGATATTTATCTCGAGGACAGAAGTTTTCACTCCGAATTTGAACGAGTGACAGCACATCTGCATGACATAATGTTATCTATTCGTTTACATGAAAAAATATATTTACAAGGATATTACTGGCACAATATGAGTTAATGTAAATAGTCATCAAATAACTTTAACTTTTGTTTACTTTACGTAAAAGTGCCAAACAAGCTATGCGGGTTTTTTTTTGGGGAGGGAGGGGGGAGTGGGAAAGCACGAATTTCAACACAGATGAGAAACTGCGTCCCAAAAATTATAAACTTTATACAAAGAATGTAAACAAATACAAAAACATGCTTGTAGATCATTGGAAATTCATAAGGACATGATTACTATTGAAGAGATAAACAGTTTTTGACTAATCAAACGGTAAAAAGGAGGCCAGGTTTCATGTATGGAATTTATTATAAGAAATTTGAAAGAGAAAGAAGACCTGTAGAACGAGAGGAGAGAGCATTGATGAGAAAAGTGATCGTAAACATGAACTATTACGTAAGCAATTAATAAAAAAAATGCCAATAATTACTGATATATTTTTCACATTTATGTTGTTTTATTTGAAGTCATTTCACTGAATCCCTCCTTTTTTACAGAGCAAACTGTAGAATTAAAGTGGTCATCATTCTCAAGCAAGAGCTTAGAATCAGATTAATTGTAGTATCAGTTAGTGGAAAGTCAAGGGATTATTATATTGTTTTGAGCTAGAACATCTTCTCCCACAAAAATGAAAGTATCACGAGAAGCACACAAGAAGTCTCTAGAAATAAGCTAAAGCATTGGTTTTTGACTCGACCTCAAAAAATTCTGGAGGATTTCGAGGTGCGTGTATTTTGATAGAAGATTTTTTAGAAAATATCTTTTCTATTTGCCTTGTAGACATCACATATATGAAATTTTTAGAACCATTTTCGAGAAAAAGATGGGTAACACTGCAGGTCAGACTATTAATCTTTACAAGATTTCAATATGTGTAGTCTAGAATGAATGTTCATAATTACTGACCAAGGATTGAAAACAAAAAGGTCAAGGAAAACTTGAATCAGATATTTACAGAGATATTATTAGATATACTACATTTGGCGAAGCAACATCTCATGGAAAATCTTTCCGTGTTCCAGGGGCCATCCATCATGCGAGATTGATGGCAAAAGCTATATATTTCTTGAAAATCTTTCATTTTCATTATGAATTTGCATTATCACGACACAAGGAGAAGCTATCAGTGATATTTGTATTTTTTAGAAAGGTTTTCTGCATCTTCTGGTGCAGAAGCACAGTATCTGGATTTCAGGGTTCTTTCGAAACGTTTTGAATATCAAGCTATCTCTTGTAGCATCTCTCGTAATGCTTTACAAAAACTAAGGGAACGTTTTGTATTTAAGGTCTGAGGTGGTTCCATTAGCTTTCTTTGATCCACATTTGTCATGTGAATCAAAAATGAAAAATGGTAAATGCTTTGAATCACGAGACAGGATCTTCAAAGGGAAATAAGAGGATAATACAATTAGGAATCGAAAAATCTCAGAAATTATTAACAACGGATTTGAAAAATTCATGTCAATCAAAAATAGAGGATTTTTCGAAAGATTTGACTTGAATGATGGCATTCTTAACATCTATTGATGTGGCATAAAAATAATAGTTTTGTAAAAGGTCTGAAATTAGTAATTTAATTGAAAGTCGTAAATGATTCGGCTGAGAAAGAAGTGTCAAACTTATAATAAATTACTTACTAAAAACGAGCAACAGTAAACAGTATGTGCTCCAAGTTGTAAGTATTTACTGCAGTAAGTTTCCATGTAATAAAAAAAGACTCTCAACGACAAACATTTTACCGCAAATAAGCTATTTTTTTCACATATTTCTCAGAAAGTAATAGTCAAACAAGAAAAAATGGCACATGATAATAATATGCACAATTTTCCAGGTTTAATAGATCTATAAATTTGGTGCATTTTATTTCTTCATATAATTAATAATTCAATTTATATATAATAAATAAAAATGATTTTTACCTGTGCCATTTTTATTTTTCCGACTATGAGCTGAAATTTTGTACAGATTATTATTTTTCATAAAATGGAACCAAACTAGAGGTAGGGAGTAGAAACCTCCAACTTCAAAAATAAGAGTCACCCTAATTTATAAATATGACTTTCGTAAGAAACGCTCTACTGGTGATCTACCTTCTCTTCTCTCTGACTCTTGGTCCTTCGCTCTTCGGCATTTCGGTGAATCTTTTGCTGTCGCGCTGGATGTATCGAAAGCCTTCGATAGAGTCTGACACAAAGCTTTGATTTCAAAACTTTCCTCTTTCGGAATCTATCATTCTCTCTGTGACCTACCTGATTTCTTTTCTGGTCGTTCTATAGCAGTTTGTTGTAGACGGCCATCGTTTTTCATTTAAATCTATTAATATTGTTGTTCCTCAAGGATCAGTCCTAACCTCAACACTTTTTTTGCTATTCATTAATGACCTTCTCTCTCTTACTTCATCTCCTATCCACTTCTATGCTGATGACTCAACCCTTCATTACTCTTTTCAATTTGAGAGGTGCCACTCCCAACATCAGTTAATAGACGCAAGGTAGGAAACTTTGGAGCAGCTGACTTCTGATCTTCTCGCATTTCAAAATGGGGAAGAGTAAACATGGTCGTTTTCAATGCCACCAAAACTCAATTCCTCCATCTCTCTACTACGACACATTCTTCCACACAACTATGATATCTTCTTCGAAAACACTCAACTCAAACCTTCATCACTCCTTTAATATTCTTGGTGTTTCTTTTTCTCGTGATCTTTCTTGGAAAGATCACATTATCTCTCTTTCTAAACAAGCTTCTAAGAAGTTAGGTGTTCTGAGGTGACTGCAGTATTTCTTCACTCCACTCCCGCTGTTTGCTTTGTATTGGGATGTTGTTCGTGTCTGTATGGGGTACACCTCACACATCTGGTTTAGTTCCACTCACATAACTCTCCTTGTAAAAGGTCGAGTTTAGGACTTTTCGCCTTATCACCTCTCCTACTCTTACTAATTCTCTCCAGTCTCTTTCTGCCCATCAAATTGTTGCGTCACTCTCTATACTATCGCTATTACAATGGACACTGCTCTTCTGAACTCTCTCGTCGCATACCTCCTCCATTGAGAAGGGATGTGCGACTCGTCTTTCTGCACACTCATTCTTTCTCTATCCAACTCTCTGACCCCAAACTTAACCGCTATGCCCAGTCTTACATATACTCTACTGGTAAAGTCTGGAACATACTCACTTCATCTATTTTCCCAACTTCCTATGATTTACACACTTTCAAACGACGTTTATCAGGTCATGTCGGCCTTTAATTTGACCAGGTTCCAGACTTTCCTCCTAACTCTGTTGGAATAATAAAATAATGAAATATTAATATATATATATATATATATATATATATATATATATATATATATATATAATATATATATATATATATATATATATATATATATATATATATATATATATATATATATAATATATTATATATATATATTAATATGCATATCGCATATCCGCAAAAAATTCATCTGCTTGAAAATTTATATCCGCACCCGCATCCTCATCCGCAATGAGAAAATATATTATGCGATCCATCACTTCTATATATATATATATATATATATATATATATATATATATATATATATATATATATATATATATAATATATATATATATATATATATATATATATATATAATATATATATATATATAAGATAGAATTTATTAAAATACTATTCCATTTTAATATATTCCCAAAGTTCCAAGTGGAAAAAGTATTAATGAGTTTCTCACTAATATCTTACAGACTCACTCATCATTTTCCTTACTGTACCTAAGCAAAAAATACTTAAAACTTCCGTATATAGGATCACTAACATCTCAACTTTATTAGAAATATTATTACTATACTTGAAGCTATACATCCCACCAATGCCAGTTCGTTCTTATAAATTATAACAACTTCTCACTTTATACTTTCTTCAGACATCAGAAAAACTCACCCAATGCTTCTCAGATCCTTTTTAATTTATTTATTTCATTGTGCCAGCTGTAATGCGGCATGTGTAGGCCAAACTGGTTTACAATTAAAAGTGAGAATTGATAAGCATAGAGGAAATTTCCTTTAGAACTGACTTTCTTTTTTGCTCTCCTGAACACTCTGCCATAAAAAAACAAGGAGATACCCACCATTTTTCTCGTCCTAATTTCTTTATCCTTCAATATGCGTCTTCCCTTCTTGATCGTAGATATTGGAGTTTTATATATAAAAGTTCATTGCTCATCCTTAATAGATCAAGCTATTATCCTTTTTCACCTCAATAATGAAGTGCTTTTTCCCAAAATAGTCTAGTCTTTTTATTTTTATTTATGTTATTTCAATATCATTATTATTAGTTTATTTTTATTATTTTATTGTAATTATTATTATTTTAAATATCTTATGTATAGTTAATGAATTTATATTTTGATTGTATTTTAAAATAGAAATTTGTAGAATCTAGTTTGTACCGAAGACGGACCGAGATACGGTGTGAAACGTTCACAGTGTATTAACTTTCTATTAACGTATTTCTAGCCTTTTTATTTTTATTTATGTTATTTCAATATCATTATTATTAGTTTATTTTTATTATTTTATTGTAATTATTATTATTTTAAATATCTTATGTATAGTTAATGAATTTATATTTTGATTGTATTTTAAAAAAATAGAAATTTGTAGAATTTAGTTTGTACCGAAGACGGACCGAGATACGGTGTGAAACGTTCACAGTGTATTAACTTTTCTAATTAGTTTAAGATTCACTAGGAAAGAAGCTACCTCAACTATATATATATATATATATATATATATATATATATATATATATATATATATATATATATATATATATATATATATATATATATATATATATATATATATATATATATATATATATATATATATATATATATATATTAGTGATGGCAATACGAATTCGCATTGGCGTACTCATCAAAATTAAGATCCCTCATCCGCATCTTCAATTTAAAGTTTCACATTCGCATCCGCACTTCACCAAAATTCTATATCCGCATTCACAAATGAAAAAATATGACATCCTATCCATCACTAATATATATATATATTATATATATATATATATATATATATATATATATATATATATATATATATATATATATATATATATATATATATATATATATATATATATATATATATATATATATATATATATATATATATATATATATATATATAAAGCGTAATTTTATTTTTTTATTTATTTATTATTTCTTAAATATAATTACCTTAAAATAGTTGAAAATTATTTCATAAAATAAATAAATATTTAATCTGACATTTGTTTTATTTGTTTTTAGAAGTCTTTGCATTGCTTGTCTCAATGTTTTATTGTTTAGAAACTAAAAGTAAACTTTTTTTTAATGTAAATTTACTATTTATTTTATTTTTATATATATTATATTATATATATATATATATATATATATATATATATATATATATATATATATATATATATATATATATATATATATATATATATATATATATATATATTAGGGATGGAGTGAAGTATCGGTATCGGTATCGGTATCGGGTAGTATCGGTATCGGTATCGGTATCGGTATCGGCAAGTATCGGCATATTTTCATCGTATCGGTATCGGTATCGGTATCGGCAAAATTTTTGGATAAGAGTAAAGTATCGATATCGGTAGTAGTATCGGCATATTTTCCGATACCGATACCGGTATCGGTATCGGTATCTGGTAATTTTTAGGTATCGGTATCGGTAAAAAATTTTGGTATCGCTCCATCCCTAATATATATATATATATATATATATATATATATATATATTATATATATATATATATATATATATATATATATATATATATATATATATATATATATATATATATATATATATATATATATTCACCTCGTTGAACTCCTACTCTTCTACGAGTGCCACCCGAAAGGGTTAAACCCAGAATTCATCAAAAATGTAATAGAGTAGATGCAAAGTTTACCTAATGATAAGTTACGGCATTCTTATAAAATTCCCTTTCTATTAGTGGTGAAGCTCAATTTGGTGAATTCTCAGTACTTTTTATACTTTTGTTCAAAAATCAAATGAAAATAGTATTGTTGCCAGATAGGGCCTTGTCAGAATCTACAGATAATTCTATTTTTCATTACATTTATACCATAAAAATTACATATTTAGATGTACCATATAGCGAACGTAGTTTGTTAGAAAGATGTTTTTCAAATATTTCAGTTTTTTTTTTTAAATCAATTTTATATAAATTTCTGATACAAACAATTTTAAATGTAAAACTGACTTACTTAAAGGAAAAAAAAAAAAAACAGAATTATATCCATCATAGTTTACATCTGCGGAATGCTTACTGCAGGTGGGATCAAAGTCAGCATCCGTGATAGACCTGGCCAGCCAGCGGAGTTTGCCGTCGACCCGTGAAACCTTTGGTTCATCCTCAAATGAACCTACTGAAAGGAATATAACCCTTCCATATAATATATATATATATATAATATATATATATATATATATATATATATATATATATAATATATATATATATATATATATATATATATATATATATATATATATATATATATATATATATATATATATATATATATATATATATATATATATATATATATATATATATATATATATATATATATATATATATATATATATATATATATATATATATATATATATATATATATATATATATATATATATATATATATATATATATATATATATATATATATATATATATGAACGACATAAAATGAAAGCTATTTTCAATAAATATAGAGATTTCTGCAGATATTACGAGAAGTAATATCTTGCGGTTATAACTAGAACTACAGTTTAGAACAAGTGACGTCATCCATTCGCGTTCAGTTTAAGAAAGAGTTTTTTCAATAGAAAAGTCTTAAGTGCCGTAACTTATTATTAGGTAAACTTTGGTAGATGTAACTTTCGTTGGTCCAAAGTTGGGAGAGACATCTTTGGCGGTGGGGGAGTATTCTTTACTTGTTCTAAATCTGTTTTCTTGAAAATGAAGAGATGAGAGGAGAGTGTGACCGGAGCGAAATCGAGACAACATTACGCAAGTTTTACGGTTTGTTCTGAAAGGGATATTTCCAATGAACTTATTTGTAGTGTTGTGCCATTGCTCTATAGGTTGTTTGTGTATAGAAATGTTTAATGATGGGAGCGTTTAAAGGTGGGGGGTGGGTAATGGTTTTGTAAATTTTGAGTAGTTTGATAAGAGTGTTTTTCATCATTCTTGGTGTGAATGCAGTTTGTAGAAAGGGATTTACTGAGTAATTGACAAGTAAAGAGGTCTAGGTGGTCTTTTAGGAGATTTTTCTTCCATTCCTTACTATCATTATTGCTTTGTTTTGAGTAATTTATTATTGGTAGATTAAAATACTACTGAAGCCCAATCAGGAGATGGGTAATTTGGTAGGAAGTGAATGCATTGTCGGTGGATTTTTGCAAGAGTGTTTCTGTTAGCTAAAGTTTGTTCCTATCAGAATTATTCTTTCCAGTGCGTAGAGGTTTTGCATAATTCTTTAGGTGATATTGCTAATATGTTGGGTGAATGTTATTTTGGTATAAAAAGTTAAACCTTAGATAGTATATGTAAGTTACATTGTTGTGTGGGTGTTATTTATTCTTTTGTCCGACGTGAGAAACTGGTTTGGGGATTTTTTTTTGATGATGCAGTCATTGTGTTTGTTGGCAACCGTTCTTCAAGTTGATTTATATGCTGTTCAAGTAGATTCAGTATGCATAGATAAAGTTTCAGTAGTAAAAGTAATGCTTTTTTTTTGGAAAGGGATATAACAGAAGGTCGGTCGTTCATGAAGAGGTTGAAAGTGTGAGTGAGAGAATAGCTCCCTGGAGCACTCCATTATATAAATAGAATGACCGAGAGTAATTGTGGTCCTGGAAGACTGACGGCGCGACCCATAATAAAAATATAATTAAAATTATAATAATTTAGAATTTTAGATCAATGCAATAAATTAAAGACAATCAAGAATCTATATTATTGCCGCAAAAACAGTCAAATAAATATAAAATCGCTGGGTAAATAACAAAGGGTTATTTTGAATATTCTTGATAAAAAGATTTACAGAAAAATCGAAATTATTTGTTAAAAAAATTTCTAAATTAACGATGTGGTAATTTATGTTTAAATACGTCATAGTTTAGGACTCTAGGACGAGACTATTACTCCCAATTAGAAAAAGAGTTGACATACGTGTAATTCTTATTACCCAATAAAAAGTTGCTTACAGTTCGGTTGATTGAAGAAGAGTAATACTATGACTGTAGGTTTGTGACCTAAGCATATTAGGGCGTTTCTTTCATTAGAAAATAGCTTGAAAAAAGTTGTTGAAGTTTCAATTTAAACTCAAATGTAAAAGGGTTTATTCCAGTTTTGTTTATGAATCTCCCTATCCATCTGACCTACTGTTTATAAGTTAGTATGTATATTTATAATGCGTGCAACCAGAGAAGAGATTTTTTTCTGATAGGAAGATTGAAGAACTTGCCAGTTAAGAGGTGACGAAAACTGTAAAATGTCTTTCTGATGCTTAAGCCCACAAGTAGTGAACAGAGGGAAAACAGGGTTTGTTTCAAGCCCGGTGATGTGATGGATCAGGTCAATAAGGAGTTTGGTTGTAGATAGGTACTGTCGGAAGTCGTGTATTAGTATCACAAGGGGATGTGAAGGTATATTCTGAGGAGGATTAGTTTTTCAAATACTGGGAGATTGTGGAGAGACGGAATATGAGTGTACAGAAGAAAGGAGGGTTAGGATATATATATATATATATTATATATATATATATATATATATATATATATATATATATATATATATATTCATTCTACGAGTGGTTGTTCTGTTTATTTATCTTCTAATTCTTCTGACTACCCTAAATTCTTTGACTATCTAAACTCTAAAATAGGTTACATTCTCTCTTCTCCCTTCTCAGAAATCATCATATTAAGTGATTTCAATGTTCACAACCGAGAATGGCTTTCTTCTAGCTTTCACTATGCAGCCTGTGAACGCACCTTCCATTTCGCTATTAAAACGACTTTCAAAGCTATGATTTCTAAACTTCCCTCTTTCGGAGTCTGTCCTTCTTTCCGATTTTATTTCCGGTCGTTCTATAGCAGCTGTTGTAGACGGTCACCGTTCATCCTTTAAATCTATAAATATTGTTCCTCCTCAAGGTTCTTTCCTATCCCCAATACTTTTCCTACTTTTCATTAATGGCATTCTCTCTGTTACTTCATCACCTCTCCAATTCTATTCTGATGTCTCCACCCTTCATTACTCCTTTCAGTTTGAAACAGTTACATGAGGCTAGAATGGTGAATTTGGAGCAACTAACCTCTAATCTTTCTCGTATTTCAAATTGGGGAAGAGAAAACATGGTTGTTTTCAATCCCTCAAAAAGTCAATTCTTCCATATCTCTCCTCCACGCAACCTTCAACACAACTATAACATAATCATCTTCTGAAACACACAACTCAAGCCTTCATCTCTCCTCAATATTCTCGATGTTTCTTTCTCTCGTGATCTATCTTGGAAAGATCACATTACTTCTCTTTCTAAACAAACTTCTAAGAGGTTGGGTATTCTGAGACGCGTTCAGAATTTCTTCACTCCACCCCAGTTGCTTTCTATTTATAGGGGTGTTGTTCGCACCTGTATATAGTGCGCCTCACACATCTGAAGTGATTCCACTCATCCATCTCTCCTTGATAATGTGGAGTCTAGAGTTTTTCGTCTCATGAGCTCTTCTTCTCTCACTAATTCTCTCTTAGTCTCTTTCTGCCCGTCAATTTGTTGCATTACTCTCTTTATACTCTCGCTATTACAATGGACACTGCATTTCTAAACTCTCTCGTTGCATTCATCCCCCATTGAGAAGGGCTCGTGCGACACGTCTTTCTACACAGTCTCATCTTTTCTGTCCAACTCTCCGATCCCAGACTTAAACGCTATGCTAAATCTCACATGTATTCTACTGGTAAAGTCTGGAACACACTCCCTTTATCCATTTTCCCAAATACCTTTGACTTTCACACTTTTAAGCCCCTTGTATCGGGACATGTCGACATTTAATTGTCAGGTTCCGGTATTGCCCCAACTCTGGTGGAAATTCGTAGGCCTCTGGTCTTTACCCACCAGAGGAGACATATATATATATATATATATATATATATATATATATATATATATATATATATATATATATATATATATATATATATATATATATATATATATATATATATATATATATATATATATATATATATATATATATATATATATATATATAAAGAATTAAGTTAGAAGTAACCTTGGTCAATAATGAATGATGATTTCGTCGCAGTCGAGTCAGATGAAGATTAGTTCTTTGCATGGTTCTAAGGACTGGGAACCCTTTCAACCAGGTTTTATTCCCATGTACAATTGCAGGAATTTCAAATTTCTGCAATTGACTCCACCCTGCATCATGCGGGATATGGTGTATTGTATAATATATATATATATATAATATATATATATATATATATATATATATATATATATATATATATATATATATATATATATATATATATATATATATATATATATATATATATATATATATAGGAAGAAATAGCGGAATGAAGTGAATAATGATTTGTGTTCTGACATTCAATTCCCTAAAATATTTTCCAATTTCTCCAACTTTCTCTTAATATATATATATATATATATATATATATATATATATATATATATATATATATATATATATATATATATA
>SEYY01024344.1:32500-37500 GCA_009176605.1 Armadillidium nasatum | reverse complement strand
TGCACAGTAGTTTACTTCTTCATACAAAAATTCTTGGTAATCGCTTTGTAGATGATACATAACCTTTGTATCTTTAGATTTTCCTATTCTAGAATTTTTGTTAAATCTAAATAACCTTTCTCTTACAATTAATTTTAAATATGAAATTCAAACAAATAATACAATTTCATTCCTAGATATCAAAATTAAACAACGTATTTCCAATTTAAAATGTAAAATATAAATAAAAAACAAAAAACAAATTGCAATCAACTACTCCATGTCTTTTCATAAGTCTCAAGATAAAATAAAACATAATATAGGTTTTATGAATTTTTAAGACGCCTTAATTATTCAGACTCCTCTTTTTGAACAAAAATTTACTTTTGTGTTTCATGTTTTCTCTAAACTAGGAAACTCTTATCATAAAATGAATAAATGTTCCATAGAGACAAAACACATTTTATTGTGAATATAATACCCACAAAACAACTAATATGACTTCTATATTGGTTGCACATTATTCTGAAGAGTTATTGAAGATCAAATTTTCCTTAAAACAGTTCTTCAACATTCTGTTGGTTTTTTTTTTTTAACTTTTCCTGAAACTTTACCTCGCATTTTGATTCATAATAATTTATTTGATTCCCATGAATTAGAAAGGATGTACAAAATTTCGTGTAAAACGTGCAATAGTTCTTCTTGGGGAAAAAGTCTCAAATCTTTGAAATTTAGGACTGATCAATATAAAAGGAATGTCCGACGACATTACAATAATAATGATATTTTCAAATACATTTCTAAATAATCATGTACTTAACTGGAATTGGAGCAGCGTTCATTTGTAATTATTTGATTGAAAACCTCAATATATTAAAAATTAATTCCCGGAAATTTTAATATATCTGACTAATTTTTTAATTTCGATACCTTAACAAAAAAATGTTATATTCAGTCTCCTCACAGTATAAATAATTATATTTACATTATGTCTGCCTTTGAAAAATTGAATATTGTTTCTACATCTGGCAGGGCTTTGTAGGGCTACTTTATGAAGGATTTTTTTAGCCTTACATGTCACAACTTACATTTTACGTTTTGAATTTTATCTTCATATTAGCTTTCTGAAGTCTGAAGAGTATGTGAATATGTATCGTACCGTAAACCCTCACCACCTTATCTTAACATTTTAACTTTTTTCTTTTTAACTCTTTTAATATTTTATCTATTTCATGGTTTTAAATAAATTTCATATAGTTTTAGAATTTGAGCAAAGGGAAGATTCTTTAAAAGTTTATATATATATATATATATATATATATATATATATATATATATATATAATATATATATATATATATATATATATATATATATATATATATATATATATATATATATATATATATATATATATAACCAGCGACCTTTAAGATGGTAGTCTTATGCGAAAACCATTAGGAAATCGCATTGGAACTGCTCATGATCTACAGTCATGACATCAGTTCCAAAGGAATTCCCCGACCACACCTCGGGAAAAGGACAACGACGAGTTACGGTCGAGGAAGTCCTTTATTATTGAGTTTCTGACTGTCGATCATGAGCAGTTCCAATGCGATTTCCTTTTGTATCGCCGTGGCCTAGTGGTTTGCGCATAAGACTACTATCTTAAAGGTCGCTGGTTTCGAGTCCAATAGTTACTTAATAAATAATTAATTAAATTAAATTAATTAATTAGTATTAATTAAATTAATTAATTAAAAATAAGTAAAGAAGAAAAAATAAGTAAATAATAGAAAAAATTATAAAGAAGATGGACTGTAAAGGAGCCTTTTTCAATTAGGAGCCCTGCCCCCCCCCCAGTATCACCCTACCTGTGAGTGGTGGCGAAATATATATGATAATTGATATGTTGCTGGTTGCTGTAAGTTTTAAGATTGTTACGAATTATCTGCTACAATGTCACAGACAAATTTGTCCTGAAAAAAAAAAAAATAAAAATAAAATATATATATATATATATATATATATATATATATATATATATATATATATATATATATATATATATATATATATATATATATATATATATATATATATATATATATATATATATATATATATATATATATATATATATATGCAGGCCTATATGCAAAATCAAATGCTGAAATCTTAATGAATTCCTTACATTCCGTTTAGTAATAACATTCAAAGTGCAAATGGATTTCTCACTAATTTGCACGTGATTGGAACCGTATTGAATGAAGATGAAATTTGTTTTAATAATAATAATAATAATAATAATAATAATAATAATAATAATAATAATAATAATAATAATAATAATAGTGAAATAATAATAATAATAATTTCCCAATCTCTCAAAGCTTTGAATGTACATAGGATTTCAATTTTTCAGTAGGTCCTATACTACTAATGCAATAATAATATAATAATAATAATTAATAATGTAATAATAATAATAATAATAATAATAATAATAATAATAATAATAATAATAATAATAATAATAACGATAATAATCATAATAATCACATTGTGGTTGTCCAGTTCTTTGAAAAGGGACTATTTTGAGCCCCAATGTTTCATATATATATATATATATATATATATATATATATATATATATATATATATATATATATATATATTATATATATATATATATATAATATATATAAAATATAATATAATTATTAAAATAATATAATATAATAATATATTAGTAATAATAATATCTTAATAAAGGAATGTACTACAATAATAATAATAAATAATAATAATAATAATAAATAAAATAAAAAAAAAAAAAAAAAAAAAAAAAAAAAAAAAAAAAAAAAAAAAAAAAAAAAAAAAAAAAAAAAAAAAAAAAATTAAATAATAGGAATTATAATATTACTCGTAATATACTATTACCACCACCACACCACTGAAACCACTGATATTAATAAAAATTATTTTCAACGACAATAACCATATTAATAATAATAATTAATAATTAATATTAATAATAATTAATTAATTATTATTAATAATAATTATAATAATAATAACTAATAATAATAATTAATAATAAAAATAGAAATGACGAAAGTAATAATAGAAATGAGAAAAATAAAAATCATAATAATAGTAATAGTGACAACCGTATAAGTAATAATAATAACTAATAATAATAATAATAATAATAATAATAATAATAATAATAATAATAATAATAATAATAATAATACTTATAATAATAATAACAATAGTTCAGTACTAATTTATGTACATTTTCTTAATTTTGCACATAGATGAATTTATTTCTTTCACTTTTTTATATCATTCTGTAAGTTGTTATATAGTGTGACTAAGGTGCAACTTAATGCATGTGGTGCTTTAGTAAGTTTCTAGAAAGGAATTTTTAGGTTGGTGTTATTTTGTAGGATTATTCCTCGTTCAGTTTGATTATTTAGATGGTTTTTTCTTAGGAATTCACATGTATTATTGCTGATTACTTTTTTTTATTTCCTTTAAGTGAGAGAGATTTGAAAGATGATCAAATTCCAATATCTTAAGTTTTTTAAATATAGATGTGTATGACTACAAATATATCTCCTGCCAGTGAGGAGATTTGCAGTGTGATTTGAGGTGTGCTTGTTTTCGGGTGTTGTTCCATACATAGAGAAGCAGTTAATTAATTGTGAATGAATGTGTTCAAAATATACAATTCGAAGTACGTACTATGGAATGAATTTTGCTAATTTTACAAGGTATATATATACTTTAAAAGTTTATGTACTAAGTGTATATGTGGTTTTTAATGATTAACTTTTCATCTATTATAACTCCAAGGATTTTTGTCTTACTAGTCGGGGTCAGTTCTATGTAATTTAGTTTAATTTTAAAATTATTTATTGCGTTTTTGTTGCTTACTATAATGTAAGATTTTTTTTTTTTTTGTAAACTTATGGAAGTTTATTAATGTCGAACCGCCTCATGATGTCTGATAAAGTGCTGTCAACTTTTTGGGAGAGAGTTTTTGGTAATCTATCATTAATCAACATAGATATATCATCTGCGAACCAAACGGAAAAGGAGTTGTGTGAGTTGATAAAGTCGTTTGTGTATATTGAAAATAGAAATGGTGGTAGTAAGGGTTTTCTGTGGAACACCAGTTTTTCCCTTTGAGGTAAAGTTTAAACTATAAGTTCAAACTGTCGAAAACATTTATTTGAATTAATAGGATACCATAGGGCTACCGAGTATTTATTTTCTAAATTTTTGAAAAGTTTTTCAGTTAGATAGATAAGTGTGTCCGCAAAGTTCATCGCCCTTTTTGAAACCAAACTGGAATTGGCTAAATAAAGAGTTTTAAGTGAAATATCCGGTCAGCAGCTTAAATACTATTTTCTCTATTGTTTTATATTTTAGGGAGGGAGGAGTCCTCTTTCTTAAAAATATGAACCACGCGGAAAATTTAAGTGGAAGAAGGAAGTGCGAATGAAATAATTGAAACATTGAATAGGTGTGCTAGTGAGATGAAAATATGAAAATGAAATCTGACACGATCTTATATTTGTTGTTTGAAACTTTCAAGATATCACATTTCTTAATTTTTAAGCCGGCAATTACTTTTTGGACATCTAACGGTGAAATATTCTCAAATAAGAATTGTGAATTATATTGAAATAAAAGCATCTTAAAGTTTGTTTGGCTTGCAGTTTTGTTTCCTAATGTATCCTTTCCGATATTAATGAAATAACTATTTAGTGAATCTGCAATTTTCTTTTGGCCCAATGAGACTTCTCCGTTTATTGTCAGTTTGTTTATTATGTGGGTATGCTCTTTGATTTTATTGATTAGACTTAATGAGACGCCATGTTACTTCTGAGTTATTATTAACCTCACAGAATAAATATATCAGTGTAACATTTTCTTTTCGTATTTTTTGATAGTGCTTTTAATTTGTTGATATAATTGTTTTTTTTTATAATTGGAAAGAGATGATT
>SEYY01024344.1:20000-27500 GCA_009176605.1 Armadillidium nasatum | reverse complement strand
CAGAAACGGGTGACGAAGAAGAAAGGAACGATTATATACAGGTACCGATTCCAGAGATAGTGATTACTCCTAAAGACCCCAGAGGTTCTACTGACAAATCCTTTTCAGCTAGAAAATCTGCTTGAAGAACGTGATGCCCTTAGCCTATTTAAACATCATCGTTGCATTTCACTGACATTAAACATCTTGGCTACTAGGATGTTTCGAAAGTTCCTCGCTGGTCCTCTGGTGCCAAGGATCCATTTAATAAGACATTTGCCAACGCACAGACATTGTGGTATGGCCAAAATAGGAAAACTACAACTGCTGCGGGAATCAGTATTTAATAAAACTGATAAAGAGGTAATAGCTGAGTACATCGAAATAATGACGCCTACTGCTGTTAGGCTGGATATGTTGCAGGATGAGAAGAATGCGTACGCGTGAGTTCTATTGTTCTCGCGCTTGCAAGTATTACTCATTAGAATTCCCTATACGTTTCTAGCATGACACAAATCGACATTTGTATGGAACAAAAGACTTGTCTTCCAGTATTTAATAAAATTGACAAAGAGGTAATTGCTGAGTACATCAAAATAATGACACCTACTGCTGTTAGGTTGGATATGTTGCAGGATGAGAAGAATGCGTAAGCGTGAGTTCTATTGCCAAACCTCTTTCTCCTCAAGTAATGTGACCTTTCCATGGAAAGATCACGAGAAAAAGATACACCGGGAATATTAAGAGCAGATGAAGGTTTAAGCTGTGTTTTCGAATAAGACATTAATTATAGTTGTGTGGAAGATTGTGTCGAGTAGAGAGATGGAGGAATTGAGTTTTTGAGGCATTGAAAACAACCATGTTTTCTCTGCCCCAATTTGAAATACGTGAAAGATCAGAGGTTAGTTGTTCCAAGGCTACCTTTCTCGAGTTTATCAACTGCTGTTGGGTAGGGCGTTTTTCAAACTGGAATGAGTAATGAAGGGTGGAGTCATCAGCATAGGAGCGGATAGAAGAAGTAATAGAGAGAAGTCATAATGGACAATAGAAAAAGTGTTGGGGATACAACAGAACCTTGAGGGAACCACTATTAATAGATTTAAAAGGAAGAACGGTGAATGTCTGCAACAGCTGCTATGGAACAACCAGAAATGAAACTTGAGAGAAGATCACAGAGAGAAGGATAGGTACCGAAAGAAGGAAGTTTAGAAATCAAAGCTTAGTGCCAGACTCTATCGAAGGCTTTCGATATGTCCAGCGCGACAGTAAAAGATTCACCGAAATGCCGAAGAGCGGAGAACCAAGTGTCAGAGAGAAGATAAATATGATCACCAGTAAAGCGTTTCTTACGAAAGACACTGTCGATCAGATTTCAGATTGGAAGAATTGAGATGTTTCTTAATCTTCCTGTTAAGGATAGATTCGAAAACTTTAGAGCGAACGGAGGTCAGAGAAACAGGACGATAGTTGGTGGGTTGGAGAGATCCCCTCTTTCTTCACTGGTTGAATGAGAGCAAGAAACAAGTTGAAGTAGAAAGAAAGAGACGAAGTAGTTTACCAAGGGAGAGTGCAAGCTTGGAAGCACAAGTTTTGAGAACCACAGGAAGAATACCATCAGGAATAAACTCAGAAAGCAGAAATGACGTCTTTAGAAGAATTTCTAATTTTAGGCACAAATGAGTTGGAGGGGGTTGAAGTAGGAGGTATAGCTCCGGAATCGTCTGAGGTTGAATTAGAGGCAAATATTTGAGCTAAGAGTTCAGCTTTAGATGAAGGTAACACAGCAGTTTTGCCGTCTGAAGATAGAAGAGGAGAGAAAGTGGAAGAAGCAAAGTTAGAGTTGGTGGTTTTTTTTTTGCAAACTGCCAGAAAGAGCGTGAGGAAGAGGAACCAGAATGATTATTGCATTTACTTTGAATAAAACGTTTTTGGTGTTATGAAGGATAGATTTTACACGATTCCGGGATGAAATATAAGTTGCGTGAGTTTCTGGTATTTGGAGACGATGGTAGTTCCTGAAGGCAGCATCCCTGCGATGAATAGCACTTGAAGAAGCAGTGATAAACCAAGGTTGGTTAGGTTTAGAAGAATTGAAAGAATTTGGAAAGTACGCCTCCAAAGGTTTCCTTACAGTGGAAGGGGCTATTTCCTGCGAATGACTTGAAGAGATAGAAGAAAATATATATAGAGATTAGTAGGTGATCGGAGAAACCCAGAGGTGAAAAAGTTTAACAATATTAGCAGAAGGATGAGAAATTAGAAAATGGTCTAGAATGTTGGGTCAACCTCCAAGACTTTCAGGGATACGAAATGGGAGCTGCACGAACTGCTTGAGGTCTTTTAGGATAGCAAATTGGAAGGCATGTTCACCAACTCTATCATAAGAACTAGAAGAAAGCCATTGGCGATAGTGAATATTGAAATCACCTAATATGATGATTTCAGAGAAAGGAGAAGAGAGAATGTATTCTATTTTGGAGTTTAGATACTCGAAGAATTTAAGATAGTCAGTAGCATTATTAGATGAATAAACAGAACAAATGAATTTAGTCGTAGCAAGAGAGCGTAAGCCACAAGGTGAAAAATTCGGAATACTACAATTTTTAAACACAAGAACAAACAACATCGTTGCGCACACGCGCAACAATCGCCTTTGGTTGAAAATTGAGGATATATATATATATATATATATATATATATATATATATATATATATATATATATATATATATAATATATATATATATATATATATATATATAATCTTCCTTTCTTCCTCTAATTCGTTCTGACGGTTCTGTTGCTAACACTCCAACTGAAAAGGCTAATCTCTTTGGCCTCCTGTTCTCCTCTAATTCAACCTTGAACGACTCCGGTAAACCTCCTCCTCCTTATCCTTTCAGATGTCTCATGCCTTTACCTGTGATTACATTTAATCAGGTGCATGGTTTTCTGAATCTATGAACTTTAGGAAGTTAAGCGGCCCAGATGGCATTCCTCCCCGAGTTTTTAAGGAGTGTGCTTCTGAGCTGGCTCCGTCCTTCGTTCAACTTTTCCCTTAATGCTTCAATACTAATACTTTTCTTCTGTGTTGGAAGCCCTCATTAGTCCAACAACCTATTCCGAAGAAAGGTAGCCAATCTGATCCTTTTAACTATCGCCCTATAACTATTACTTGTATTCTGTCTAAGGTCTTTGAAATCCTTCTCAACTCTCATTTCTTAGTTCATCTGGAATTCCATTCCCTTCTTTCTGATCATCAGTATGGCTTGCCACGTTCTAGGGGTGCTGATGATATACTTTCCTATTTAACAGATTTATAGTCTTCTGCTCTTAAGGACCATGAGATGAGTGTGTGGTTGATTGACATATCTAAGTCATGTGACCGGATATGGTATGCGTCACTGCTTTCCAAGCTCCACTTTTTGGATTTCCTCCTCCTCTTTGTTATCTTATGTCTAGCTTTCTTTCTAATCTATCTTTTTCGGCTGTTGTTGATGGGGCGACTTCTTCATTTCATTTCAATAGTGTTTTTCCTCAGGGGGTCTGTCTTGTCTCCTATTTTATTCCTACTATTCATTAATGATCAAAGCTGCTCATCTAACCCTGTCCATTCATATGCCAATGGCTCGACCCTCCGTTCTTCTACTCATTTCAAATCTGCTCATTCCTTTACATCTAAAGTTGCTTCTCGTTTTCATCTTTTCGATTCCATTCTTGCTGATCTATATAGAATTTCACAGAGGTGTTGTCTCAACCTTGTGAAATTCAACTCTTTTTAAAAACTCAACTTCTTGAAGTCTCCTTCTCAAAGACACCTCCTAACTTTTCTATTTCTTTCGCTGGTTCTTCCGTCTTTGCTGTTGACAATATAAACATCCTTGTAATTCACATAAACAAAAAAATGTCTTGGAGACCTCATATCACAAAGGTTGCTAGGGCTGCCTCAAAGAAGCCGGGAATTGTGTTAGGCTTAGAGATTTTTTTTTACTTCTTCTTAGTTTCTCCAATTATACAAGGGCCTCATCTACCCTTGTATGGAGTACTGCTCTCATATATGTGGTGCCTCAGGTTTCACTCGTCTTTTGGATACTATTGATTCTAAGGCTACAAGGCTCTTTCATTTTTCCGCTCTTTCTAATTCACTTGACCCTTTATCTTTGCGACGTTGGTGACTTGTCTCTTTTCTATAGGTACTACAGCAGGCAAATGCTCGGAGAACTGTTCACTCTTATACCTCCACCTTTACGTCTTTCGTAGCACAAAGGGTGCATTGTCTGCACATAAATTTTGTGTGGATATAGGAAACTCCAGACCTGTCCGCTGTGATGCCTCTTTTCCACCCACTTCTGTTTTACGGAATTCTCTATCATCTTCTTTGTTTCCTGTCGAAATTAATCTCAATTTCTTTAATTAAAGCTCATGTCTGTGCTCACCTACGAAATTTGCATTAGGTGAGACTTGTAGAGTTTTTCTTATTTTCTTATTGATTTAACACCCCCTCCACCGTGAACGTTGGTGATGTGTGAAATATATATATATATATATATATATATATATATATATATATATATATATATATAATATATATATATATATATATATATATATATATATATATATATATATATACCTTTTGCTTTTATATATAAAAACGTAAACATCCGCATTCGCGGATGTGAAAAAATAGACATCCGCATTCACATTCCTCACCCGCGGATATTAAAAATTTTGTATCCGAAGCATAACTTAAATATATATATATATATATATATATATATATATATATATATATATATATATATATATATATATATATATATATATATATATATATATATATATATATATATATATATATATATATATATATATATATATATATATATATATATATATATATATATATATATATATATATTACCTTATGGAAATTAAATTGAAAAAGATATTCAAAAGCGCTTGCAAAGCTATTGAATTTTCAAAAGAATTTTTATTAGGAAACACAAAAGACTGAATAAAAGTTTCAAGTCTCTTCTGAGGAGTTTTTTTTTTTTTTTTGTTTTCTTTATTATTATTAATTACTCTCTTTTAAATATCATAATTAATGGTAAAATGAATGTAAAAACCACATCTGTTGAGAGGGGAGATTCAGGAAAAAAATGTTTTACAAAAACAAAAAAACTTGAAAGAAAAGAAAAACAAAAATAAGCGATTAAAGAATAATGTCTATCTTGTACAGTGGACTGAAACACACACACACACACACACATATATATATATATATATATATATATATATATATATATATATATATATATATATATATATATATATATATATATATATATATATATATATATATATATATATATATATATATATATATATATATATATATATATATATATATATACTGTATATGTGTGTGTGTGCATATTTGTATGTATGTGTGAGCGTGATTTAAAAATGAATTTTAGAGAAAAGCTTCATGTATTGAAATTTTTAGCGAGAGCATTAGCTTCTTAATGAACCAATATATTTTTTTAATATATATATATATATATATATATATATATATATATATATATATATATATATATATATATATATATATATATATATATATATATATATATATAAAAGGGGACGTCAAAAATGTCGAAAATGACATTATTTTTCAACATAATCCCCTTGCTTTTCATTGCTTTTCAGTGCACTTCCTCTAGCGGTTCACAAGTTTTCTTATTCTGTCGTAAAAGAAGTTGTTTTTTTTTTGTTGTTTTTTTTTTGCGCAGCCATCCGTCACCACTTGTAGCAGATTAACCATCTTGTAAAGCAACTTTAAGTGATCCAAAGAATTAATAATCACAAGGAGCGAGATCTGGGTTATATGAAGGTGATCCATCATTTCGAAATCCAATTTTTGGATGGTTTCAACGGTGTGGGTGGTCGTATGTGGTGGACGTGTATTATTCATTCATCAATAACATTCGTTACGACAGTAAGCTTTGGTGTTTGATGCGAAATGTTGATTTTATTTGTTGGTCAACATGTCGGTTTAACCTATACTGTTGAATGTCAACCCCTTTTCCAGGTAATGTTCCAGAATAAGGCCCTTTGAGTCCCCAAAAAAACTTTCCATCACCACTCCAGCTTAAGACTTGAATATTTTCGTTTCTAGTGATCCAGGGTGTTTCCGCTACATATTCTGTCATTTGGATTCTGGCTCAAAATGGTGGGGCCAGGTCTCATCTCCTGTGACTGTTAACCCAAAAATAGCTTCTCCGTCGTTGTAGCGGACGAGTAGGCGTTGTTAGATATGTGCACGATTGCGCTTGAATAAGTTCAAGTGTGACCCATCTCGCACTGACATTATGAATTTCAAAGCTTGCCGTAGATCATGTGGTATTGAGACTCATGACTAACTTGCAGCGAACACGCTACCTCATCGACAGTAATTCGTTTGTTGGCTAGAAGTAATGCTCAATCTTCTCTTTCAGTAGTCGAGGTTGGTGACCGTCCTGCTTCCTCTTCATGCTTGACAATTGTCCAGCTATTTATGAACTTCTTGATCCACGCGAGATGATATGCGGTAGAATACTGCCATCGTATTTCATTGATAGTCTGCTATGAATTTCAATGGCTGACACACCCTCAGCACTTCAAAATTTTTCTCTGGGAACATGATTATATGTGTTCCTCTTGTAGGAGGTTTCAAATTACCCAGTGTACCATGGTTTGTCCCAGTAATGTTACTTTATTGTTGCCTGGGAAATTTTTCTTATGTTCTGCATCTACAGTACATTTGAATTGTAGTTGTCCTTAGATATCGATTTAATTCTTTAATTCCGATTTACTACCGATTTAATTCTATAATATCTGACGGGGGAGTTATCTTCGCTCCTACGTTAACTATTCCTGCAGTGACTACTCAGACTCTGAAGATGCTTCGTTTTCTCCCTATAAGGTTGGATCTGATAGGATGAGCTGGTTCACTTAAATATCTTCTAAATGTTTCTGTCCTCAAAATCCATAGTGTTTGATCGTTTTTGTTCTAGCAGCATTCAGGCTAGAGACAACACGTTTCGGGAGTTAAAAAATTCTTGCTTCCCTATCACTATCGCTAATATTCCTTCAAGTTCGGGATCGTTTCAGGAATATTATTCGACAAGGAAAACCTACTTCACCAAACAAAATCTAATCTGCTTAATTATCTTGCTGATAAATCTCTTTGGCTTTTAGGAAAAAAATATTTCTAACAACTACTGTATATTGGCCTTTAAATCTCATTCGCTTTGATAGTTTTATTGCTAATTCTCCAACTTTGACCTCTTGCTTTTTTTCCTCTAATCCAAACCCAGAATAAATCTGGCAATTCTCCTCCTTTTCTTCCTCTCATTTGTCACGTTACTTTACCTGCGATTACCTTTGATGAGGTGAATGGTCTTCTGAAATCTATGCGAGTTAGGAAAGCAAGTAGCCAGCATTTTATTTCTCCTCGAGATTTCAATGAGTATG
>SEYY01024344.1:7500-15000 GCA_009176605.1 Armadillidium nasatum | reverse complement strand
TTTGATGAAAAGAATAAAAAAATAGAATGGTTTTAAAAATTTTGAAATTTTTCTTAACGTATAAATTTTGACAGTAAAGTGAGCACATAGCATATGGCAAAATAAAAAAAAATTAAGTCTAAGCATAAGTATATTTAAAAAGGGAAGGAAGAGAGAAGAGAACTCTGAGTAATAACGAAAATAACGTAAAATATCATATAAAAAGAAATTTGTAAAAAAAAAAAAAAAAAAATACAAAAATGCTTTCTTGCAAAAAAAAAAAAAAAAAAAAAAAAAAAAAAAAAGTTTTTTTATTATATTATATATATATATATATATATATATATATATATATATATATATATATATATATATTATATATATATATATATATATATATATATATATATATATATATATATATATATATATATATATATATGTATACTTACATATACACTAGATTACAGGATAAGAGTAGTGAGTTATCTCAAATGGTGTTGTGGAGAAGCGCAAAACATGACTTTTAATCGTGGCACTTCGCAAAAAGAATTTAATTCACTATGAAATCAGAAATTCCGTCTCGAAAAGAATTTCTAAAAGTGTGTTTGTGTGTTGGTTCGTGTGTGTGTGTGTTGGAATTTATGAGAAAGTCTCTGGAATTCGAATAAAAAAAATAAAAAATAAGGAAAAATAAAAAATGGAGGATGAAATTAGAAATAGAAGAGGATTGAATTTTACTTCATTTTTTTCTTCTTCTTCTTTTAATGACTTTTATGAAAGTGTTGAAATTCGAGTTTTAAATAACTGACTTTTTTTTCTTTAATAATACTACTATACTACTAAATAATAATAATAATAATAATAATAATAATAATAATAATAATAATAATAATAATAATAATAATAATAATAATAATCTTGGCTTACAAAATTCAATCTAAAAAGGAGTTAAAAACCCAGAAAGGACAACTTAGCGATCATTTCCCTGAAATTTTTTGTTTTTAATTCTTTAATAATAATAATAATAATAATAATAATAATAATAATAATAATAATAATAATTTAAAAAATTAATAAATAAAAAAATCTTTCTTAAAATTTATTTGTGAAACGTCTAGAAACAATTAATAAACTTTCTTAAATCAAAATCAAAATTAATGATAATGGACAATATCTACTTGTGTACGCGTCAAACCCACTAATAATGGATTATACCTTAATAATTATATATTATGATTCTTATTTATCTGATGTTTACAAAAAGTTAATTGTCAAGACCCTTATATATCGAGCTTGCAATCTATGCTCTGATTGGAAATCCTTCGATAAAGAAGATAGAAGGAATAGACAAAAATTTAATTAATTGTTATCACCCCTTATCTATAACTGAAAATTTGATTGACAATTATTACTTAACTCTATAAAAATAACAAAAACATCAAGCAGAATGTTGAAAATAGTATAAAATTTTACTTTAAAACTTCAAACCTAATTGATTTTGATGAAGAGAAAAAGTATATACGAAACATATTAAAATCCAGTATCAATTCTACAACCAATCAAAATATCACAGTTTGATTGCATTATAAATTAAAGCATCTCTCATCCTTCTTTATCTAATAGAGATACCTCGTCTGATGGTCAAGTTGTGTACCAATTCCAATGCCCTACTGTACGTCGACGTATATTATATGCATAACTAACAGATTGTCATACACAGCGTATAACATAGATTCAAACTAAGCAAGATTCATGAACCTTTCTGTGTAGAGCACGGAAAAACAATACTTCAAAATATATTCACTCATTTCAAAGTCCTGTATACTTTTGGATTAAGTCCAAAGATTAAAAATTGCAGAGATTTTTTATATTAAAAGCTACGATCCGACATTAACGTAAAATTCAATGTTATTTCTCTTAAACTTGATATCTAAAATATTTTATCAAAATTATAATCTATTTTATCGTAATTTGTTTATGTAAATTAATTCTCCCCAATAATTTCAGCTTTGAAGATGTCCCAAGTTTGTGAACGAAACGCGTTAGCAAAGAAATTTGTAAAATTATTATTTTATTTGTAAATCATTCCTCAGAATCATCTTAAAGAAAATTAGCTTAGAACAGAAAGTTATAAACTCAGAAAGGGCAAACTTAGCAGTCAGCTCTTTGAAATTATTTCTGTTTCAATCTTTTCGTCGTCTTAAGCCTTTTGGTTTAGCCTTGGAAATTCTTGGATGTTAATTCCTTTCTAAGGATAATGATCCAGGAAAATCAATATACGAGTACTTGGACTGTGCATTCGTTTTCATTTTTTTTTCTTTTTTCTTAGCCTCAACTCTATTAGGTAATTGAGTCATAGCTTTGTTTAACTTTTCATTTATGCCTCTCTAACTTTATTCAATGACTGTCTTTATGCTCTTCAAACTTTTCAAACTTTGAATTGTCAGTCATCGGGTTTCTCCCAACTATTGGGGGTTTTCGTTCGCCCTTATTTTCTAATAACTTTTTTGAAGTTTTTTTTCCCCCTTTTTTCAATAAATTTTTTTTCTCTTCTCTTTAGCTGCTTTTCGTCCTAAAAGTTCATTCCATTTCTTTTTTACAAAATTGCAAGACATTGGAAAACATTAAAGAAATTACTAATCATCTTTCTTTCACAACATCTTTATTCCTTTTGCTTTAATGTTTCTCTTTTTCTATTCCCGGATTCTTCTGAAGATTTATCTGAAGCTCTCTCCTGACCGTTGTTTCTATTCTTCTCATTCTTACCGAGATTTCCTTCCTTTCTCTTGTTCATATTTAGAGCTTCTTTCCTGTAAAATTTTTCACTTTGTTTTTCTAACAAATTTTTACTTTTTTGTCTTATCAATTTATTCTTCTTCAAGTTTTCAGAAGCTCTCCGTAAAGCATATTACATCAACTTGCAGATTTTTAATTATTATTATTATTATTATTATTATTATTATTATTATTATTTATTATTATTATTATTATTATTATTATTATTATTATTATTATTATTATTATTATTATTATCATCATCATCATCATCATCAATTTTACCTTTAAAAGATCACATCATAGGCTTACAAGGAAAAATTAACAAGTCCAAAAAAGTGATTTCGAGATAAATCATTTTAAAAGTTTGAATGCTTATGAATCTAATGGACTTAAGAATGTCACGATTTTATTGCTAAGGAACTATAAAGAGTAGGACTTAGTTCGTTTATCCTGTGCACAGAACATAATTTTTTGTACTTACTACCATTAATAGCTCATTTTTGGTCTTAATACCTTTTCCTTGTAAGCCCACGATATGCATTTTACATCAAAAGATATAGGAATTTCTTGTTGCGTTGCGATTAATATTTTTCATTAATTTGCAGATAAAATAAAATGTATAATGTAAAATGTATATTTCTGTCCGGACGAATTTCGTCCGCAAATCTGAGACAACTTCAAAAAACAGATTTTGAAAAATTTATTAATTTAATTACAACAAAGTAATACTAAGATTATGAATTGATTAAATTTAATTAAATATGAATTAAAAAATTACTATATATTAAATTCAAATTAAATTTATTGTCTTCATCTAAAAAAGTATAAACTTTGAAGAAGTCAAATAAACATGGGTTTTATGCCTTGTTCTGTGTAATAGTGTTTATGTTTCTTACTTTTATGCCAAGTTAATATAATCTAGGGAAAATACTTAGACAAACAATAAAATTTGGTACATACTTTAAAGTTAAGGTTTAACACATTGGACTGTTCTTGATGAAAAACCAAATGAAAGGTATTGTGATTAATAACAATTTGATTTTGAGTTTTAAAAAGTAATATATTCGATGATATACTTTCATGGCACTATGTTGTCATTTTTTTCTATATCGAAATTATACTTTGTTAGTATCAACGTGTCAACGTATCTACTTGCCTGTGAGTGGTGGCTACATATTAATTTAAAAAAAAATAGATAGAATAAAAAAAAATTTGTTTGAAGTTTTAAAGTAAATACTTTATTATTTTTTAGGTTGTTTTTGATGTTGTTGTTTTTATTACAAAGTAGTAACAGTTTTTTATTCGTATTCTCAATTATAGATATTGGGTTGCAGTTAAGAAAGTCATTTTTATTATTTCCAATCACACAATAGATTGTAAACTTTATATTGTAAACTTTATATTAAACTACTAATATTTTATAGTTTTAAGGCATAATAAGTCTCTGTTAGACTTAAGGTGTCTAGCAGTTGTTATAGATCCATTATCATTAATTTTGATTAAAATATTATTTTTATATTGTTAAATGTAAATTTAAAGCAAAATAATCGTCGTATTCTGTTAAGAATAAAGATTTTTGAATATGGATAAAGTATCATTTACACATCTTATATAGAATTTTGAGTTTTAGGAGTTTTCTTCAAAGATGATATTATCCTAATAAAGGAGTTTAAAAATCATTAAATGTACTGCCAAGAATTAAACCCACGGCAATTTCAATTATATTTAGATATAATTCTGTGTTAAATTCAGAAATGTACAAAGGCAATAGATAATATTATTTTCACTAACATAAACCTTGAATTAAACGTAACAAACAACGTATACTGAAATATCTTTTAGGCAATTCATGTATTAAATTCATTCTATTTTCGAAACTTAATTTTCCGAAAACGTCACAAGTTTGAGAAGATACGTATCACGAAACTATAATTATACTCTTTATTTTGCTTGAAAATTTTCCTTACGGATTTACACACATTAACAATAATAATAAATAAAAATATAATAAAATTTAAATAGAAAATTAATTATTATATTATTTAATTATATATATATATATATATATATATTATATATATATATATATATATATATATATATATATATATATAATATATATTAATATTATTATTAATTATTATTATTATTATTTATTATTATAATATTATTTTATATTACTTTTTATTATATTATTATTATATATTATTATTATTATTATTATTAATATTACATTATTATTATTATTATTATATTATTATTATTATTTACATTATTTCATTATTAAATTAATTAAATTAAATTATATAATTTAAATAGCTGGAAATTATAAAAAATAATATTCTATTTCCATTTATTTAATTTTGTTAGCACGCTTTCGCTGTACTATATATATATATATATATATATATATATATATATATATATATATATATATATATATATATATATATATATATATATATATATATATATATACTTTGATGGCTCTGCCGTCTCACCTCTAAATAAGACATTCTTGGTTTTTTAACTTAAAATAATAAATTGCCTTCGAAACCACATATGACAGTGATTGTTTTCTCTGCCTCTAAGAAGGTGGGAATACTTTATCTGGTTTGCCAACTTCTTTGACTTTTAAACGCCATTTTTTTTCGAATCAAAAAGTTTTCGATTTTTAAATTTTTTTTATATACAACAAAGAAAATTTTAAAATAATTAAAATCTACACTTTCTAACCGATCAATTTTATTGTTTTCTTTCGATAAATGGAAAAAAAATGATGTGACCAGCAGGTGTGTCACATAACACCTGGGACTAGGCCAAACTCCGGCTTAGAAAACATTATGTCATTGAAATGTTAGAAAACGTTATATCATTGCAGGAGTCAACGTGTTAATTAATTAATAATGGTCTTAGTATTCCCTTCTTTTAAAGGTTATTAATTATTTTTCATGATTGGTAGGTTATGTAAATTATATATGATGTCATGATATTCCTTGACGAGACTAGTGATTTGAAGTAATTAGATTAAATTAGGTGTTCTTATGGTAAAAATAATAATGGTATATTTAATTAACATTATATACCATAAATGAATAAAAATAAAGAAACTGAAATTCATTTGACATTCCCCGTGGAAAAAGGAAAAGCATTTCGTAATGTTCAAATTCAGAGAGAGACTGCCTAACCGAAAGAGATGGAGCAGAGTTCAGAGCACGATAGAGCTGTTGGAAAGACGTCAGTCCTGTCTCTTAGCGAGTCGAATAAATACTTAATTATTAATTGATTATATTGTCACAGCTACCTACCATTAGAAGATATTAACTGTGGCAGTATTCAGTGATATTAACATATTGGTTCAAAATTTTAAAGTACATTAATTTGCCTGAAGCATTGTTGCTTCATTTACAATTTAATTTTGCGATTGAAAATTTAATAAAGATTATCAAAGGATTAATTGCTATTTGGGTTTTTCTCATATATATATATATATATATATATATATATATATATATATATATATATATATATATATATATATATATATATATATATATATATATATATATATATAATATATATATAGTTACGGTAGCTCAGTGGGTAAAGTCAGTTTTTCTTTGGGTTAGAGGAACGAGGTTCGTCCCTCGTTATCGCGTATGTATTGCAAAGTATACAAATCGAGGCTCGAACCTCCGATCCAGTTACCTGAACGGACATAAAAAATTGTCGTTTGTAGGAGATTTTCTGTAGTTAATTAATTAATTACAGTTTACGACAAGGTGTACTATTACGCTAATCTCAATACTCACATATCGCTTAAAAACATTGCCAATACTTACAACATTCCACGCTCTTTTAACACATACAATATCACATTCTCTCTAAAAATTGCTCCTACAGAGAAGGTCGCCTATCAAGGATTTGAAACCACGCACACCGGTGGAAAAAATAAACTTGATTGGTCTGTATCGGAGCAGGGTTTCCCTATCCAAAACCCAAATAATCTGTGAAACTTATCATCTTGGTCAGAAATAACATATAACTCAATTTCCTAAGTGGCTAAGAAACTCATGGAATATATGATGATAATTATATATATATAATAATATATATATATATATATATATATATATATATATATATATATATATATATATATATATATATATATATTATATATATATATATATATATATATATATATATATATATATATATTATATATATATATATATATATATATATATATATATATATATATATATATATATATATATATATAATATATATATATATATTATATAATTTATTAAAGCTTATTTTTCAAGTTAGATATTTTCAAAATAGAAAAACTTTTGCTTGATGCAAAGCAGAGCTGATCTCTTACCGACATGTTTTTTTTATGAAACAACTAGAAAGATGCAAAATTAGAAGGTTATATATATATATATATATATATATATATATATATATATATATATATATATATATATATATATATATATATATATATATATATATATATATATATATATTCACAACCTATCCTACAAACGTGTGGTGTTAACTTCCTCGAGCCACAACCGTTACCAACACTCATCCCTTCACCACTCTTTTCCTTTCATTCCTGTCCTCAGTCAACCGCATACCCTCCTCCCATCTCACCCCATATCCCTCAATAACTCCTTGACCACACTCACCCAACCTTCCTTAGGTCTCCCCCTACCTCTTACACCT
>SEYY01024344.1:0-2500 GCA_009176605.1 Armadillidium nasatum | reverse complement strand
GCTTTCACCACCTCCCTCCATCTCTGTCTCAACAAATCTTCTACCCTCGTCTAAACTCAAATTCCTTCCATCAAAATCACTCTCACTCCATCCATCCATCTCCACTTCGGCCTTCCCCTCCCCCTACCCTTCCCCTATCTACATCGGATCTACGTACCTTGCCAACCATTCTGTTCTCTTTCATTCTTCACATATGTCCAAACCATTTTAGCACATCCTCCTCCTCTCTATCAATTACACCCGTCTTCCATTTACACATCTCCCTTATTCTTTCATTTCTAATCCTATCAATCCTTCTCAATTTATATATCGCTCTCAAATCTTTCATCTCAAAGACATTGAAACTTTTTCTCGACCGAGCACTTATCGTCTATGTTTCACACACATTCAAACATTCTTATCTTTATTTCTTTCGAAATTTTTCCTTTCCTCCATACTTTTCTTAGGCCCCCCAATACTTTCATTCCTTCTACCACTCTGTTCTTTATTCCTTTTTCCGTCCCACCCTTACCTTCCACCCAACATTACTAGATATTTGAATTCATTCACCTCCTCAAGTTTCCATTCTCACACTTTTACAAACCAATTCCTCCCTCCACATTTCCTCATCCCCACCTCCAATCCTCATAACTTTATTCTTCGCTGGATTGAATTTCAATCTCGTGTTTGCACATTTCCCTTCAAACTCTCTCACAAGTATTCTCATCTTTTCTCCAGATTCTGCCACCAACACATGCCGCATCATCTGCAAAAAGTAAAACATTCACTTCCATTCACCCTCCATATTTCTCAACGTAATACTCTTCCCTTCTCTCTCCATTTTTCTAAGTAAACCATTCATCAATAGATTAAATAACATGGAGATATTACAAACCCCTGTCTCAATCCCACTCCTATGCTAAACCAATCCGATAGTTCTCTTCACCTCACTCTTGATCTACAATTCGCATATATATATATATATATATATATATATATATATATATATATATATATATTATATATATATATATATATATATAATAATATAATATAGTGATGGATCGGATGTCATATTTTCTAATTGCGGATGCGGATGCGGATGCGGATGTCGAATTTTGGAGAAGTGCGGATGCGGATGCGGAGCGGATGTTGAATTTTTGAAAGTGCGGATGCGAATGCGGATTTTGCGGTGAATTTTCGAAATGCGGATGCGGATGCGGATGCGGATGTTGATTTTGTGCGGATGCGGATGCGATGCCATCATTATATATATATATATATATATATATATATATATAATATATATATATATATTAATATATATATATATATATATATATTGAACCATTTTTCATATGCTCTTTCTTTGGCCTTCCTTACTTCCTTTTTGACTATCCTCTTCTTTACCTTATATTATTTCCAATCTTCTATTTTCACCTTCTCACACCACCATTCACTTCTCTCTCTCTTTTACAGTTCCCTCGCACTCTCCTCACCCCACATACATTCCTATAACTTTCTGTCATTGCCTCCTTAAACCTCACCACTCCTCCTCCACACCCTCAAACTCTCTTTATCTTACCTCTTTCCATACTATATTTAATTCTCTTTTAAAATGTTTCTTTACTTCCCTTTCCCCCAGTCTTCCCACTCTTATAATCTCCACTCTGCCCCCCGCACACTCAATCTTCCTCCATCCCCCTTTCACTCTAATTTTGGCTAACAATAAATACTGGTCCGAAATTCCTCTAGAGGTCCTCCTAAACACATTCACACTTATTATTCTATCCCTTCCCCTTTTCCTAATACATATATACTCTATCAAACCCCTTTCACCATTTACCCCACTAACCCTGGTCAACTTATGATTCAACTTTTTAACATACCATGTATTCCCTATTATAAATCTATTTGCCATCCATACTTCTATTAAACTCTCTCCATTCGAATTTCTATCACCCACCCCAAACGGACTCACCACCCCTCCTTCCATGTCCGTACCAACTCTCGCATTTTAATTTCCTATTAAGCACACATTTACACCTCCCTCAAAAACCCCTAAGCATTCATTTAAGTTCTCTCAAAACGTTCTTCTTTCTTCTTACCCAGCTTCATTCATCGGCGCATAAGCACAAGCAAACACCTATTCATCTCTATTAAACCTTAGTTTCATCCATACTGTTCTTGACGTTATTCTTTCACACTCTCTCTCTCTCTCTTTGACTCATTACTATCGCCACCCCTTCCCTAGCTCTAAAAGTTTCAATAACTCTTGATAACAACCCTTTAAACTCACCAAATTTTACCTTTGTTTCAGTCAATCCCATTAAATCTAGTTTTTTAGCTTTACAAATCTCTCCAATTTCCACTTTCTTCAAATCACCATTTAACCCCCTTACGTTCAAACAACCAATTCTATACAGCACTGAACTTTTCATATCCATTCTTACGACTCTGGAAGTATACGGTTTGCCCCCTCCCACTGGAGAATTGAACCCTGTCCTCGCAGCACCTCTCC
>SEYY01024343.1:62500-67500 GCA_009176605.1 Armadillidium nasatum | reverse complement strand
ACAAAAAATAATAAAAAATTTATTATTCCATTTAAAAAATTTGAATAAATATATATATATATATATATATATATATATATATATATATATATATATATATATATATATATATATATATATATATATATATATATATATATATATATATATATATATATATATATATATCTATATATGACTGGAAGAGAAAAGGATGGTGATGGAGGCGGCTGGAGAAGAGCTGGGATATAGGTATGAGGGAGGCACAAAGAAGAGGCATACGAAATAGTGGAATGAAGATAAAAACAACAAAAATGAAAAAAAAGGAGAACTGTTTAATCAAAACAGGAATATGTAGACGTCAGAAATAGAGCAGAAAGTGAAAAAGAATGCAAAGAAAGAATTAGCAAGTAAGGTAGCAGAGAAACTGAAGGAAGATGCAGTGGGTAATAGGAAGAAAATATTTAAGATGACTAGAACGTACAGAACCCAGAAGAAGAGACAAAATAATATTAAGAATTGAGAAGAGGAAACTCTGGTGGAAGCAGAATAAAAAAACGGTAGATGGACTGAATATTTTCAAGAATTATTGAATGAAGGGGGTGTGGAGAGGGAAGATGAGGAGCGGGTGCTTGGAGATGAGGGAGAGGTGAGAGTGAGAGATGAAATTAACAGGGAGGAGTTAGAAGAGGCCATTAGTAGGATGAAAAATGCCAAAGCTCTGGAGAAGATGGTTTAGTGGTTGAATTGATTAGAGATGGAGGTGAAGAGTTGCGAGAGAAGGTTTTGGAACTTTTAAATAAGTGCTGGAGAAGAAAGTAGATCCTAGAGAACTGGGGGAAAATGATTATAATTTCAATATACAAGCAGAATGGAGACTCTTTAGAATGTAAGAATTATAGAGGGATCCGCTTTGATAGACCACACTGCAAATATATACGAGAGGGCGGTAGATAGAAGACTGAGAGGGATTATAGAATCACAACTATGAGAGAAACAATATGGATATAGAAGGGTAAGAGGTACAACAGATCTTATGTTTGCCTTAAGACAGATTGGTTAGAAGATTTACGAGTACAATAGAAGAGCCTATAAAGTATTCGTTGAACTGAGGAAGGCATTGGATACGGTGCCTAGGAGAAGACTGTGGGAGGTCCTAGTAAAAGGAAATTATGAAGTGAGCATGAGATTGTGTGATGCATTGAGGAGTAATATAAAGTGTCAAAGTGAAAAGTAAGAAAGGGATATAAAAATGAAAGATAGTTGGAAGTAGAGAGAGGACTAAAACAGGGAAGCGTATTATCCCCTCTATTGATCATAGCCTACGTTGATAAGATCATTGAGGAGGTTAGAGAAGAAATGAGGGATATAGAAGGAGATGTTATGGCATATGCAGATGATTTGGCGGCGTGGTGTGAAAGTAGAGAGGGAATAGAAAGACTTGTAAGCAGTATGGAGGAGAAACTTAGAGCGAGAGGATTACAAATGAACGCTGAGAAAACGGAAGTGATGATTGTAGGTAAAGAGGAGGAATGGCAGTTTGCGGTAGATGGGAAACCTTGAAGAGGGTGAAGGAGTTTAAGTATTTGGGAGAATTGAATGCAGAGGATGGGGGATCTGATGCAGAGATTGCACACAGAATAACGCAACTGAGGAGAGCTGCGGGGGTTGTGAACCCTTTGTGGAAAGATAAAAATATGGGAATAGGGGTTAAAAGAATTATTTATAAGTGTTGACGCCTATACTCATGTATGGAGCGGAAGTATGAAGTACTACCAGGGACAGGAAAGTAAAATACAGGATCCTATATATATTATATATATATATATATATATTATATATATATATATATATATATATATATATATATATATATATATATATATATATATATATATATATATATTATATATATATATATATATATTATATAAGGTAAGCAAGTGAATGAAGGTTGAAAATCGCTTATTTAAAGATCTTAGTGAAAGTGAGTAATCTTAGTTTAATTAATCTTTTTTTATTATTATTATCATTATAATTTATTATTATTATTATTATTATTATTATTATTATTATTATTATTATTATTGCTGCTTCTTTGTTGTTGTTATTGCTGCTGCATTTATTTTGTACTTGTGGTTCAATTAATTTCAAGGAATATTTACCTGTTTTAAACAACTTAAAAAAAAAATAGTTTTTGATTCTCCAAATTGTGAAAAAAATTAAACCCAATAAGATTGCATTAAAATTACTTTAAATAGAAACCCAAATATTTCTTTTAAAATATTATACTCTCAATGGTTTAAAATAATAATAATAATAATAATATATATAATAATAATATATAATAATAATAATAATAATAATAATAATAAATTATAATAATTATTATTATTTTTAATAATAATAATAATAATAATAAATTATTATTAATTATTATTATTGTTATTATAATAATAATAATAATAATAATAAAAATAATAATATAATAATAATAATAATAATATATAATAATAATAATAATAATAATAATAATAATAATAATATAAATAATTAATAATAAAAAATCTGCAGGATGAGTTTGCAAATCATGCAACATTTTTTTTTTTACGGAATATTAAAATATTATTGAAAAATTATGAAAATATTCCATTATATTGCACACTCATATATATTATATATATATATATATATATATATATATATATATATATATATATATATATATATATATATATATATATATATATATATATATATATATATATATCCTCATATTAAATACATATTTGATTTTAACCACCCATAAAAGTTTGAACGAAATTACTACTTTGAAAATCAAACACATTATTGGCACTTTTCTTAAATGAATGAAATTACTTTAGTTTTTTTTTTTTTTTTTTTTATTTATTTTTTTTTTTTTTTTGTTTAAATCAATAATAAAAAAGGACAAACTTTTGACAATTAATTGCTCTTAAAAGAACAGTTAAAATTGAGGAAATTTTCCCTTTTAATATATATATATATATATATATATATATATTATATATATATATATATATATATATATATATATATAATATATATATATATATAATATATATATATATATATATATAATATATATAATATTATATATATATATATATATATATATATATAATATATATATTATATATATATATATATATATATTATATATATATATATATATATATATATATATATATATATATATATTATATATATATATATATATAATATATATATATATATATATATATATATATTTAAACATTAGAAAGAAAAATGCAATAGATACCCAAATAAAAAGATTATTATTTCTTATTCTTTCTTTTATTTCAAAAAAAAAAAAAAAAAAAATTAAAATTATTTTATTTTCTAACATTTTTTCATTTTAGCTTATATAAATATAATATTAAATAATTTAATATAGTACAATGTAAATGTAAAATATATATATTATATATATATATATATATATATATATATATATATATATATATATATATATATATATTATATATATATATATATATATATATATATATATATATATATATATATATATATTAGAAAAATGCAAAATTTAATTTAATTATATTTTAAATTTAAATAGTAATTTAAATTTAATATAAAATAAAATTAAATTATATGTTATATATATTATATATATATATATATATATATATATATATTATATATATATATATATATATATATATATATATATATATATATATATAATATATATAATATTTAATAATATTAATTTAATAATAACATAATAAATAATAATAATAATAATAATAATAATAATAATAATAATAATAATAATAATAAATAATAATAATAATAATAATAAATAATAATAATAATAATAATAATAATAATAATAATAATAATAATAATAATAATAATAATAATGAAAATCAAAAACTTTTATTCATTTAAAAGGAAAAAATTTACAATAATGTACAAAACAAGAATACAAATATATTTTTTTAACATTTTTTACTTTCAAATTTAACTGAAAAATGTTTCTAGGCTGACGAATTCTTCCTATGGGCTCAAATTTTGCTTCAAACAATCGAAATTTATATTCAAAGGTAAATATCTTTTTTATATACGAAACCTACGTCAAAACTTACCAAATTTATTTACTTTATATATAAAAACGTAGGAAAATAATCAAATTTAATAGCAATATTAATAGTAAATAGGATAATATTAATAGTACAAAGTATAATACTTGTCATAATAATAATTCCAATTATAAGAAAAATGATAATAGTAATAATAATAATAATAATAATAATAATAATAATAATAATAATAATAATAATTAAAATAATGAAATTAAATAATAATGATAATTTCGATAATAATAATAAAATCTACCATCATCATCATTATTAATATTATTTGTAACTAAAACTTTCAAAAGATGCGTACATAAGTTACTCTTTAGCATTTCAATAATAAATATTTTTTATTGGCTTTCCTAAAAGACCCTAAGTGGGTGATTGCTGATAGTTTATAGGGAGACTGTTCCACTCATAGATACCCTTGTATGAGATGACACTCCGAGATTTTGTTTGAAAGCATTTTGCTTTGTCTAATGTATAGGATTTTTGTGCTACGGAGATTGGTAGTACTCACAGTTTGGTTCTGTATTATTAAGTTAGAAGTTGATTCGCACTTCCATTTATGACTTTAAAGTTGTGACTGCTTACAGAGAGAGAGTATAAAAATCTTAAGGTTTAAGTATAGATAAACTTTTGAAAAGTGGGGGTTGTATGTTCATAGAAATTACACGATCATAATAATATACGAATTATCCTTTTCTGCATAGTTACCAGAAGTTGTAACTAGTACTTATTTGCACAACCTCAGTTTGACAGACAGTAGAATAGATGGGGATAGGCAAGACTGTAGTAAATTTTTTTTTAAGAATAGATTTTGAAACAGTCTTTCATCTTTGGAATGCATAGTTTGCA
>SEYY01024343.1:55000-57500 GCA_009176605.1 Armadillidium nasatum | reverse complement strand
TAAGAATTATTTCTTTAAAACAAAAAAAATCTATGAAAAAACATTATAATGATTAACATTTTAAACACATATTTTTTTATTTTTTTATTTTTACAAACAACTTCAATTAGGAAAAACGTTATTTTCCTTCAAGAATTAGGTATAAGGTACAATTACAATTATAATTTAAAATTAAAATTAAAATTTATACTTATAATTCGAAGAAAAATAAATAAATAAAATAAAACTTTTTGAATTATTCAGTTACAAAATAATCTTTAATAAAGAGCAGAAATTATATAATTATAATTATAATATAATATATAATTATAATAATAATTATTATAACAAACCCCTAAATGAATTCAAATGTTTCAAGACGATTCCACTCAATTTATTTACACAAAATCTTTGACCAAAGATTAAAAGCAGTGATTAACATCAGTTTTTATGAATTTATTTCAGTTTCTCTTAAATTGAATCGTCAAGGAGGATGGAAGAACACAGAAGTAGGAAGAGAAGAGAAGGCGAAGGCGAAGGCGAGCACCACCGAAGAGAGATCATTTATCACAGTGGAACTCATAACATATCATAAGTGAAGGCGGATCAAGCAAGATAACATTTTTCAGGTGTGAACGAACGTTGGATATTTCAAAAAGAACTTTCAGAATCACTGTCATTAATCATCAACTGGAAGCTTTGCAAACTATTTTAACACTTTTTATATATATATATATATATATATATATATATATATATATATATATATATATATATATATTTATATATATATATATATATATATATATATATATATATAATATATATAATATATATATATATATATATATATATATATATAATATATATATATATTATATATATATATCAAAGTCTGCGATTGGGAATTCGAACCCTAACCCGTAAGCTGGTAAGACAGAGTCGTACTTTTGTGCTACGACAGTACAAAAGGAAATTGCATTGAGAAATCTCATGAACACAATACAAGATGACGAACTCAAAAGAACCCCCTCCCCCCCCCCTTCGACTGTGCTCTAGCTCGGATACAGGGCAACAGGTTAGTTAATATCCCCTTCAACCACAGACAATATACACAAGTAATAAAACCACAAACCATAGAAGGTATATATATATATATTATATATATATATATATATATATATATATATATATATATATATATTATTATATTATATATATATATATTAGTGTTGAGCCAACTAAACAAATTTCAGCTATTGCTTACGATGGCTTTGAAAACCTCACCTTTCGCAGCTTCATTCAAAATGTTCTCATCAACCCCTCGTAACAAAAAGCTACAGTTATGCTTAATTACTATTAAATTATCTTTAGTATAATCATAATTTATTATTATTATATTATTAATTATTATTATTATTATTATATTATTATTATTATTTTAGTATTTTTAGTAATTAATTAATTTTATTTATTATATTATTAAAATATAATAATAAAAAAATAATTATTAGTTTTATTTCATTAAATTATCTGAATTTTCATTATTATTATTATTATTATTATTATTATATTAATATTTTTTGAAAATTCTTATCAAGGTTTGAAATTTTTTTTAGAATTATTATTATTATATTTATTATTTTATTATTTATTATTATTATTATTATTATTATTATTATATTATTTTATTAATTATTATTAATTTATTGTTATTATTATTATTAACAACTATTTTATTACCTCATTATTTTATTTCTGTTGTTAATTTTATTATATATTTTTATTAATTATAATTATTGTTAATTATTATTATTATTAAAACTTTATTATCGTCATTATTTATTTTGTTGATATTTTTAGTATCTTTATCATCATTACTATCATTTTATTTCTTCATATTATTATCATTATTATTTCATTATTATTATTATTATTATTATTATTAAAATTTAAAAAAAAATAAATAAAAATTTAATAAAGTTAAAGCTGCTTCAATAAAAATTCGAATGTAGGCGAGATAAATAAGCCTTGCAAGTTGCGACATTCACAGGTTTCATTATTCTATAAATAAGGGTCTTGAATCTGGAATTGAAGTCAGCCCTCACATTAAACATATAAATATATATATTATATATATATATATAATATAATATATATATATTATATATATATATATATATATATATATATATATATATATATATATATTTCTTTTTCTTTCATTTCCATAGAATTAAATTAAAACATAAAACAACTAATACATTTTTTGGGAAAAAATATCTCTCTCTAATTTTCATTCAAGCTTTGTAGTTTTGTATGTGTTTCGTATAAGCATAAGCAATTAAAAAAATATATATATATGGTATGTTATTTTAGGCGTTAAAAACATTGTTGATTGATTGGCAAAATAAATATGTTAAAACGCATAAAATATTTAATGGTTCATATTTACTTAAAATTTTATTGCCTAAAAGTAAAACTTACTTTTAATTATTTTTTTTTTTTAAATATATAAATT
>SEYY01024343.1:32500-47500 GCA_009176605.1 Armadillidium nasatum | reverse complement strand
TACACTATCACTTTAAACTTTCAACGATTTAGGTGTATATCAAAAGGGACAAAATAATCAACTTATTAAAGCGAAAATTATATTTTAAAAATGATCACGAAGGTATCCAAGTTATGAAACATGACATTTAACACTTTAAAAGATTTAGGTTACGAATGTTGGACGAAATTTTAGCGGAGCAAATTAAAGCACATCTTCACTGTTCAATTTTAGACAGACGAAAAAAAAAAACTAGTTCGCATTTCTTGGCGCGCATATCAAAAAAATAGTTTGTAACAACGTTTTCAAAGGCGTAACTTTCTTTTGTGTTACTACTCTCAAGAAAACTCAAAGCTCATACATTAACTGACTATGAATTCAACCAGCAATCTCAACAATTAAAAAAACTCGACAAATTAATTTAAATAGCAAATACATGTACGTTTTTACAGGCAATTCTTACAATATATTTTGTACATATTCGCACATATAAACATATAGATACGTATAGAAATGCACATCCTTTTGTTCCTTTTCTCTCTCTACACACACACACACACACACACACACATATATATATATATATATATATATATATATATATATATATATATATATATATATATATATATATATATATATATATATATATATATATATATATATATATATATATGTGTGTGTGTGTGTGTGTGTAGAGGAAAAGGAAAGAAAGAATGTGTAATTCTATGCGTATCTACATGTTTATATGTGCGAAAATGTACAAAATTTATTGCAAGAATTGCCTGTAAAAAGGTACACGTCTCATTTACCTATATTTATTGTTAAATGTATTTATTAAATAATTTGTGCACCTATTTTGAACCTATTTACCAAAATTCCCTCCTAACTACTTATTTTCTTAAAAACATCTTGAAACAAAGAGATAAAAGGCCAAATAAGAGAAATAAAATGGTCAAATTTAAACTCCTTCCCTGAAAACAAAAACTAAAAATCCTGGAAGCTTAAAACAATCCAAATAATAATGGCAATAGTAATAATAATAACAATAATAAAAAGATACTTTTTGTACGAACTCCAAAAAGATAAACACATAAATTCCATAAGGAGTTGTGCTTGCCCGACAAGCTGTCCTTGTCTGTAGACCTTTGCGACTCTTGGTCTGGAATGAAAGGGATCATAATTTTAACCCATATTAAAGTTTGACGTGTTGCGTCTCGTAATAAAGAATTTTAAACACAGAACTTAAAATATAAATTGCCATTTTCTTTTTATTTTAATACAGTTTCTTTTCTCGAAAAAAAGATACAGAATAATTTTATCTTTAAAGGTGAAATTCAGGAACATTGTTGAATGTTTTTCAAGTTTCTTTCTTTGAAAAGGAGTTAATGTTTCAACTGTTTATTTTATAGTAAAAGAATATAAATTATAAATTCTATTTAACTAACATTATATATATATATATATATATATATATATATATATATATATATATATATATATATATATATATATATATATATATATATATATATATATATATATATATATATATATATATATATATATACTCACGTGGGGAAAGTGCGTATGTGTGTATGAAGGAATCACTTTTTTTTCTAAGGGGAAGGATGAAAAATCGGAAATCTATTCAAAATGCGAGCCATAAATTTCTGATAGCGGAGAATCAACAAATTAGAAAGCCTTACTTGAAGATGCGTTTCGTAGCTCGCCTTTTGGCATTTTGCCCTGCTGGCTTCTCTTCCGCAATGGAGACACCCTGTTGCTTCCTGCTTTGAAGCGTCTAAACGTATCGCTCAGAAATGACACACTCTTTCTTTTTCTTTCGTCCATTTGTTTGAACGAAGAAATCTGCAAACGAAAGTTTTGGTTCGTTTAGACAATCTATAAAAACTTTTTCCACGACTGTTGAATAGTGGGAATGTATGTAAAGAACTAAAATGAATATGTGGACATATGGAGCAAAACTACATCTTGATGAAGATAAATGACAACTGCACAAAAATTTTCAAAAATACACTCTGACTATGGGAGAAAGATACGTTTTTTCCCCCCACAAAAAAAAGGCGCAGTTACACTTATGTGTGTATATAAATGTATATTACCGCTATATATATATATATATATATATATATATATATATATATATATATATATATATATATATATATATATATATATATATATATATATATATATATATATATATATGTATATGTGTGTGGGGGGGGGGTGAGTGTAGGGGTGTGTGGGTGTGTGACAAACTTGTTAAAAGTAGTGCATAAATTTAGAGAACTGAGATTTCTACAATAAAATTAAAAATAATTGATTGATAGGTTGAAAGACAGATAAATGAAAGAAATAGATAAAAAAGATAAAGAGAGAAAGGGAGAGAGACATGGAGGGAAATATATAGATCGAGAGAGAGAGAAATAATCCGAAATGATAATTCGACTTTATAAAAATGGCTATCAATTTAGCGCCATGTGAAAACTTTATTGCATATTCATAGTGTTCTAAAGCTGGATTGAAGCCAAGTTCGTTCCTCTCTCTCTCTCTCTCTCTCTCTCTCTCTCTCTCTCTCTCTCTCTCTCTCTCTCTCTCTCTCCTTTTCTCTCCCCTTCACTGGTAGTGCTCTGATAAATTTATATTTGCATTTCAGACATTTTTTTCTTTTCCAGAACCGATTTAAAGCTATATTATTTTTAAGAAGAAAAAAGAAATAAAGTTTTTATCAAAATATTTATTTAACTAAGTTCTTTTTTTTCCATTATCTTTATTATTATTGTAATTTTTTTTATTTCGTTAACGTTATCTTCTTTTCAGTTTATTATAAATAAAAAAAAAAGAAACAATAGAAAAAAGGATTGATAGTTTGCTAAATATTTCACTCTAAGCTTTATAGAAAACAAGAAAATGCTAAAATTTTAACTGTAAAACCTGACATGTTGCAGCAACTCATATAACAAAGGCTCAACCTCTAAATCTTCTTTATGCGTGTATATATATATATATATAATATATATATATATATATATATATATATATATATATATATATATATATATATATATATATATATATATATATATATATATATATATATATATATATATATATATATATATATATATATATATATATATATATATATATATATATATATATATATATATATATATATATATATATATATATATATATATATATATATATATATATATATATATATATATATATATATATATATATATATATATATATATATATATATATATATATATATATATATATATATATATATATATATATATATATATATATATATATATATATATATATATATATATATATATATATATATATATATATATATATATATATATATATATATATATATATATATATATATATATATATATATATATATATATATATATATATATATATATATATATATATATATATATATATATATATATATATATATATATATATATATATATATATATATATATATATATATATATATATATATATATATATATATATATATATATATATATATATATATATATATATATATATGAGTGAGTGTGTGTACTTGCATGTGCATGTGTACACTCGTAAATGTTTATATACATTTGAATATATGTACTATCTATATATTTGTATGTATATGTATATAAATATGTATGTGTAAATGTTTGTTTGGATGATTATTTTTTCTTTATTTAAAATTCATTTCGATATAAAAGTATTTATCTAATCATTAAGAGTCTGAAAAATGAAAGACAGAGAATTAATATATATATATATATAATATATATATATATATATATATATATATATATATATATATATATATATATATATATATATATATATATATATATATATATATATATATATATATATATATATATATATATATATATATATATATATATATATATATATATATATATATATATATATATATATATATATATATATATATATATATATATATATATATATATATATATATATATATAAAGGAATAAATAGATAAAGAAGTAAATAAATAAATTAAATAAATAAATAAATGAATAAAAAATAAATTTCGAAGGCAAAATGAAATATAGTAATGCTAATATTACTATTACTAGTTCTACAACTAGTACTACTAGTTCTACTAGTTCTACCACTCTTGTAACTCTTGCTATTACTTTTAGATATATTAATGATAAATATAATATAACTATGGAAACTTTAATCAAGAAAAGAATAATAAATATTATTTGAAATAAAAAATAAATAAATAAATAAATAAAACAAGCTGAACTGCTACACCCATTTGCACAAATTTAGAAATAAAAAAAAAATAAAAAAATGTATGGAAATTGTAAACAAACTTCCACCCTCCCCCCTTCGCAATGGCTTTGGGGGAGTCCCCATCACTCAATAGAAAGCAATAGCGATGGTACGTGATACCAATACATAAAATTCAACATTTCCAACAATTTCAAAATAAAATATAAAAAAAATATATATATATTTTTTCTGTACCAAAAAAAAAAAAAACACTTCCTGTTTATTTTTTAAAATACAGAGCACGAATTTGACGCTGGTATCAACGTATTCGTAATTCTCTATAGATTGCTAATTCAGACCTACGATAGTGTTGATAGCTTTATAACTTATGTACGTATATATATATATATATATATATATATATATATATATATATATATATATATATATATATATATATATATATATATATATATATATATATATATATATATATATATATATATATATATATATATATATATATATATATATATATATATATATATATATATATATATATATATATATATATATATATATATATATATATATATATATATATATATATATATATATATATATATATATATATATATATATATATATATATATATATATAATATATATATATATATATATATATATATATATATATATATATATATATATATATATATATATATATATATATATATATATATATATATATATATATATATATATATATATATATATATATATTATATTTATATATATATATATATATATATATATATATATATATATATATATATATATATATATATATATATATATATATATATATATATATATTTTCTAAAATTAATACGAAAGTATACATATCTATGTAAGAGTACATATATATAGTAAAACGAAGTAGAAGAACTAAAATATTAGATAGAAACACTTGGTTTATCGGAAGCGTCGCAGTGAGGAAGATTTACCAAAATAATGTGGCATAAATTTGAATAAATCTAAATTAATTTAATGGGACGAAGCTTTCTATTTAGATTCATTGTCATACTAAGAACATATTTTCAAGAGTATCCTCACTAATATCATGTTGGCAATGCAAATTGTATATATATATATATATATATATATATATATATATATATATATATATATATATATATATATATATATATATATATATATATATATATATATATATATATATATATATATATATATATATATATATATATATATATATATATATATATATATATATATATATATATATATATATATATATATATATATATATATATATATATATATATATATATATATATATATATATATAGTGTGTGTGTCTTCCGGTGGGTAATGGCCGGAGGACTACCAAATTCCATTTTTGTTTGAAAAATCTATACTGGTCGATCGTGGCCGACATGTCAAGATACACTGCGTTTGAAAGTATGCAAGTCAAAGGAAGTTGGGAAAACAGATAAAGGGAGTGTGTTCCAGACTTTACCAGTAGAGTATATGTAAGATTGAGCATAGTGGTTAAGTCTGGGGTCGGAGAGTTGAACAAAGAAAGGATAAGTCTGTGTAGAAAGAAGTGTTGACAGAATGGAGGAGGTATGCGACGTGAGAGATCAGAAGAACAGTGTCCGTTGCAATAGCGATAGCATAGAGAGAGTGACGCAACAATTCGATGAGCAAAAAGAGATTGGAGAGAGTAAGTAAAAGCAAGAGAGTTGATAAGAAGAAAAGCCCTAGACTCCATCTTCTCAAGGAGAGCTGTATGAGTGGAACCATCCCAGATGTGTGAAGCATACTCCATACAGGGCCGAACAATACCCCTATACAGAGCAAGTAGCTGGGAGGGCGTGAAGTAATTCTGAAGGTACCTAAGTACACCCAACCTCTTAGAAGCTTGCTTTGAAAGAGAAGTAATGTGATCTTTCCAAGAAATATTACGATAAAAAGATATACCGAGAATATTAAGAATAGATGGAGGTTTGAGTTGTGTGTTTTCGATGAAGATATCAGAGATGTGTAGAAAATTATGTAGAGGGAGAGATGAAGGAACATAATGACTTTTCTACCCCTATTTGAAATACGGGAAAAATCAGAAGTTAGTTGCTCCAAGGCTAACTTCCTCGAGTCTATTAACTGCTGTTGGGAGGGACTTCTTTCAAACTGAAAGGAGCAATGAAGAGTGCAGACATCAGCATAGTGGTAGATAGAAGATGAGGTAATAGAGAGAAGATCATTAATGAAAGCAGATAATGTGTTGGAGATAGGACAGAACCTTGAGGAACACCACTATTAATAGATTTAACAGAAGAACGGTGACCATCTACAACAGCTGCTATAGAACTACCGGAAAGGAAATTATAAAGAAGATCACAGAGAGAAGGATAGATACCGAAAGAGGCAAGTTTAGAAATCAAAGCTTTTTGCCAGACTCTCTCGAAGGCTTTCGACTTGTATAGGTTGACACCAAAAGACTCACCGAGATGTGGAAAAGCGGAGGACCAAGAGTCAGAGAGAAGGGAATGAAGGTCACAAGTAGAGCGTTTTCTTACGAAAGCCATACTGGAGATCAGAAATAAGGTTAGAAGACTTGAGATGTTTCCAAATCTTCCTGTTAAGGACAGATTCGAAAACTTTAGAGAGAGCGGAGGTCAAAGATATATATATATATATATATATATATATATATATATATATATATATATATATATATATATATATATATATATATATATATATATATATATATATATATATATATATATATATATATATATATATATATATATATATATATATATATATATATATATTATATATATATATATATATATATATATATATATATATATATATATATATATATATATATATATATATATATATATATATATATATATATATAATATATATATATATATATATATATATATATATATATATATATATATATATATATATATATATATATATATTAATGGGAAGATTAAGAGATGCGTGGAAGAAAAGGGAAACGTCAAAGAAAATTAAGGTAGGAATGATTGAGTGTATGTGTTTGCCATCTATAATGTATGGATGTGAAACTTGGATGATGAATGCTCAGGTGAGGAAAAGATTGAATGTATTGGGAATGAAGGGACTGAGAGCGATAAGTGGTTTGAGATTTCTGGATTGTATCAGAAATGAAATGTGGATGAAGGAGGGGAATGATTGACAAAACAGAGGAGGGTGTACTAAGGTGGTTTGGGCATATGTATATAATTGATGAAGACAGGATGATGTGCAGATGTAAATCCGAGGTTGTGGGAGGTAGAGAGAGAGGGAGGCCGAAGTAAAGTTTGATGGATGGAGCGAAGGAGATTTTGGGTGGAAGGGGTTTGAGTTCGGAAGAAGGCAGGAGAGTTGCGGAGGACAGAGGGAGATGGAGATCGGTAGTAAAGGGGAAGGGTGAAAGGTGAGGTGTGAAGGAATTATGTCCGTCACCACCCAGCGAGATTGGGAAGGTGGAAAATATAATAATAATAATAATAATAATAATAATAATAATAATAATATATATATATATATATATATATATATATATATATATATATATATATATATATATATATATATATATATATATATATATATATATATATATATATATATATATATATATATATATATATATATATATATATATATAATATAATGTAGAAAAAGAAATGAGAAGCGAATTTTTTTTCCACTCATTCTGTTAGAGACTCGCGTTTGCAAGAAATTGTTGAAAAAAAAAATGAAAAAAAAAATGGAAAAAAAAATGCAAAAGGAAAGTTGCAGTTTTTTGTGAGCCCTTAATTAAATTTTTACTTCTTCATAGATTCCTTTTCGGTTATTTTTTCCTTTATTTAATTATTTATTTTTAGTTTTTATTCAATATTTTTTTTCCTGTTCAGACTTAAAGAAGACATCGATCTAAAAGTAAATAAAAAAAATTTTTATTTAAGAGTTTAGTTTATTTAGTGTTTTGCTTTTCTTAAGTGATTTCTTTTTTTTCTTTTTTTTAATATTTTGTCCCCTTTTTTAGTGTTTAAATTTATTGTTTTTATATATATATATTTTTTTAAATTGACATTTAAACGCTACTAAAACAGTAAATAAAAATTTAAATAGAACTTTATGAAACGGTAACAAAATGAAAAAAAAATTATTTCGCAACTTTAAAAGGAATTTTTTTTTTTTTTTTTTTTTTTTTTTTTTTTTTTTTTTTTTTTTTTTTTTTTATTCTAAACGAAAGGAGAAAATAGATGAAACAAATGAAGAATAGATAAGCGTCCTTACGATTATCGAACTCTGTAACAAAAACTAAGACCGATTCCTTCTCTGACTGTAAAGTGAACTAAATGTTGGAGTATAAAATTAATGTTAATTTTTTTTATTGTATTACAATGTAAAACTCAATTTCCGTGGGCAATAATATAAGACAAATAATTACAGGAAATGGTTGGATTTTAAATTTATTCATCATATTACAATGATTTTGTTAAAACACACACACACACACTCACACACACACACACACACACACATATATATATATATATATATATATATATATATATATATATATATATATATATATATATATATATATATATATATATATATATATATATATATATATATATATATATATATATATATATATATATATATATATATATATATATATATATATATATATATATATATATATATATATATATATATATATATATATATATATATATATATATATATATATATATATATATATATATATATATATATATATATATATATATATATATATATATATATATATATATATATATATATATATATATATATATATATATATATATATATATATATATATATATATATATATATATATATATTTATATAAATATAAATATATATATATATATATAATATATTATATATATATATATATATATATATTATATATATATATATATATATATATATATATATATATATATATATATATATATATATATATATATATATATATATATATATATATATGAATTTAAAATAAACTCGCCTATATCATATTATATAGTATTCGAAAATTAATTAATTAATTTCAATATAATTGTATTTATTCTGTGTTTAAGAAAATTTGTAATTCACAACTTATTGAAACTATGGCAAAACTGGTGAACATCAAAGCAAAAGGCGAAAAATGTCAAATCAAGAAAGGTTATAAGACACTATATTTATTAGTTTCCTATGAAATGTTGAGCAGTGATATTTCTGTAGAGAGGTAAGTAGAGGACAGCGCCTTAGTGACAATGAATCCAGATAGGCGTAATTTAAAAGAGATCAATATGTGCAAATTGCTAGTAGTTAAGTAAAGATTATGTATATCGCGGATTTGGGAGAATATTAGGTGTGTTGCGTATAACCATTCCTAGAATGATTCAAAGTTATGGGAAGATAAACTACCATACCAGGATATCAAGGAAGGGTAGGCCATGTGGAACGATCACAGTGGAAGATCAATTTATAGAGCTAAGGACATTTCTAGACGTCTCTACTAAGGAAGGAACCCAACAAATACACTCGGTGAAATCTCATGGGCCGGAATAATATTCATACTACTAAGTGATTATTTGCTGAACAATATTGTTACTCTCGAAGACAAGCAACCTGTATACGACAATCCATATCAGAGCCACATAAACATTTGCAATAGAACATGACAATGACAATTGAGGAAGCTCGGACATTTTTTTTGTCGATTATTATTTTCTGGAATAAAATTTTTACTCTATAAAGTAAAAAAAATTTTTTGAAATCACTACATTATTGGGCATGATACGCATTTACGAATTCTTGTCTAATTTTGTTAACTTTTATACATTCGGAGATTGCATATCCCTTCAAATTTTTCTGTATAAACTCTTTTCTTTTTTTTTCTTTTTTTCTTGACCGTACCTGTCCAAATTTTTATGAACTCTAGAAGAATGGTATAGCTAAAGCTTGATCATGAGGCATTTATATATATATATATATATATATATATATATATATATATATATATATATATATATATATATATATATAATATATATATATATATATATATATATATAATAAAAAAAAACTCGTTAAAAAAAAAAATTGCAAAAAAAAAAAAAAAGTTTAGAAAGTTTTATTTATGGACGAGTCTAGATTTTGTCTTTATAGCTCGGTTCGATGTTTTAGAGTGCATCAACGGCCAATAAATGAAATATTAAATGTAACATTCAAATGAGCACTTTATACAGAGGAGGATTGGAAATAGTATGTGGTGGCGTTTCTATGACTCCGAGTATAGAGCTTTACGTTATTAATGGTGGTGTCCTAAATTCTGAAAGTTACAATACCAAAATCATAGCTCCACGTTGTTCCTATTGCACCTTACATCGAAGATGGATACAATATACTGAAGGGATATCCACTTCATACTCAGCTTTAATAGTTCATTAGTCCATGAAAACCTGTTTGATGTCCTCCTTACAGCTTTCGATTGCTCAACATAGAATCTAAACCTCAATTCCATAAAACAAATCTAGGGCATGATAAGAGGAAGAATTAGAGAACACAGATTAGCGTCACTTTCCCCGAATCATATCTAGCAAGTTCTTGTGAAGCCTTAATCCGTAGCAGAAATACACAATATTAAGAAACAAAGTGTATAATGAAAACAATAATTTACATTTATACCTTATTTTTTACTTACTATCATTAAATAATTTCTTCTATTTTAGTGAATTGCTGGATAAATAATAATTATCTACAAAATCTTCATATTTATATTGGAACTCTTTTGTTTACTTTGAGATTTATGTGTCATTCATTAACTTACCCTGAATTTATTGGATAAATATTTAAATCACTTCATTTCATATATAAACCCCACAATAATTTTTGTGCATTCATTTTTCAAGGCAATGTATATATATATATATATATATATATATATATATATATATATATATATATATATATATATATATATATATATATATATATATATATATATATATATATATATATATATATATATATATATATATATATATATATATCAAATGAAAGAGTTAGTTGAAATTTCTCTGTTTTTATGAATAGTAAATTTATTGAGTAAATTTATAAAACTTTAATACTATTTATTATACTTTCAAAACATTAACTTTCAAAATTTCAAACTCATAATCCAGAGATGTGAACTAGGACATTCAGATATCTATTATATACTTTATTATTTTTTTTTTTAATTAAAAATTTACCATTGATATAATATTCAAGGAGTGCAAAATCTCTAATTAACATCAATTTCGAAGAATTGAAGTTGCATCGTGATGAGTATGTGCAATTAATCAATATACTGAAGAGATGTTGAGTTGATTTTATTATTTAACAAGATGTTTTATTTAATATTACTTATGTTAACTCATTCCAAACAAGATATCTCTCTTTCTCATCAACTGCTTCCACAGGTGCTCAGATAATTATTAGTTTATTTGATCAATATTATTATATTTCGAGATTAAAATAATAATTATTATTATTAATATTATTCTATTATAATTTTACTTTCCTTTCGCTATACGAAACATTAATCGTACTGATGAATTTGTCGTACATTTATATTGATTGAATTCTAACTTCATTTTTCTTCTTCACGCTTTATAGAAAATTCTCTGTAACATTATTTTAGAATATTCTATATTTTTTTTTTTTTTGTGTCAGTTATTTATTATTAAAAATTAATTATCTTTTTCGAAGGTATTATAACCATCCTTTTCATTGAATTATTCCAATATTCTTCATCGATATTTTTTTTTTTATTTTTTTTATACTGAAGCGAAATATTCATTCAATGGTCGTCTGGCTTTTAAAGTAAGTCTTACATAGAGAAAAGGTTCTTTCTGAGAAATTAAAAAAAAATAAAATATAAAAAAAAAAAAAAAAAAATCTTTTTGCCCTTATGAAGAAAGTTGTTTCTTGCTAGAAATAATAATAGAAGGCAAGCGTTGAATCGATATATCGACATTTATTAATAAAATGATTTATAATTCTATGTAATAATCATAATCCTATTTAAGGTTTTAAATTTGGTGCGTTCCGATGCTTGATTAACGATTAAGGTGAAAAGTATTTGGAATTTTAATTTAATGCTACTAATTTAATATTCATTTCTTCAACACATTATTTATTATATAATCATGAAATAGATTATATGAAAATTACATGAACTCCTTCATACACTCATACATACATACATACATACATACACAAGGTTACGTACATTCATACTGTACACAATGTATATATACATATATATATATATATATATATATATATATATATATATATATATATATATATATATATATATATAATATATATATATATATATATATATATATATATATATATATATATATATATATATATATATATATATATATATATATATATATATATATATATATATATATATATATAATATATATATATATATATATATATATATATATATATATATATATATATATATATATATATATATATATATACGAACTGAAAAGTGGAATAAGATACATCATGAAATACCTCCAAAATACAAAATACCATTAGAAAAAAATTCCACAGATGTGTGTATATATATATATATATACAATAAATACACAAGTGTACTTAATGGGTTCCTCTCAGTTTACTTTGAATATTTGCTTTCGTTCTTCCCGAGAGTGTCTATTTATTTTCTTCTTTATTTACCTTATTAAAAAAGTCTTTTTTTTTTTTTTTTTTTTTTTTTTTTTTTTTTTTTTGTTTCTTTTATATAACTTTCTTGTATACATTTATTTTTATGTTATTTTTTTTTCCTTCCTTTTAAGATTTATTTATGTCTCTTTGTCTCTTATTTGGCTATGACGAATGCTTCAATGGCTTTTTTTTATCATATAAATGTGGGATATTTATAGCTTTCCTATATATGCTTAGTTACTCATTAATTGGTTCTCATATATATATATATATATATATATATATATATATATATATATATATATATATATATATATATATATATATATATATATATATATATATATATATATATATATATATATATATATATATATATATACAGTAAATATAATAAATTGATGATTTTGCATAATCACTGTTAAGTGTAATAAATATTAAAAGCACTAAATATTCAACTTCGACAGTACTGGGAGAGATCTGAATCTTCAATATTTATGATGCAAATGCATGGCACACAAACATTTGCGAATAAGGGGTTCTGCTATCGAGTCTATATTAAAGATGCGCCGAATATCCAGATACGATATGGTTACCCTGATTATCCGACCGAATATCATTACTATCCTGCCGAATATCCGGTAAAAATAAAATTCTTAATTATAAGAAAAAAAATTTCACATTATAAAAGTATCCAATATCTTTGAATACTATATACAATTTATTTATTTTTTTTTTTGAGGGGGGAGGACTCTACGTAACAGCACTGAAATATCTCCGGTTATTTATGTTGACTAAATGCAGATATGCATTCAAAAATTTATTAATTTATTTACATTACAAGCATGTAACTAATTGTTTTTTTTTGAATATATATTATATATATATATATATATATATATATATATATATATATATATATATATATATATATATATATATATATATATATATATATATATATATATATATATATATATATATATATATATATATATATATATATAGTGGCCAAAAAAAACTTCACATTTCGAAAACCTGTTGCACCGACTGACAGTAGTGAAAAAGAGAGGTGGAGATAAGGTGTGCTGTTATTTGGTAGTCCAAGCCCAACCGTCATCTGTCATCAACATAGTTTGGTCGGGTGCAAGCTTAAGTTTACTCTGGAATTTTATGTACAGACAATTGCTCCTTGATTTAAGCGATCAGATCCTTTCTAAGATATTTCGGAATTCTAGGGAATCGAAATTTTCTAGAACGGAAAATAATCCTGCAGTGGGTTGAGAATTTCAGGGCTGCCTGCTCAACTTCCATAAAAATGCTAACTGGTCGACCTAGGAGCTTTCGTACGTCTGAAAATATTAAATCATTGAGGCTATCTGTTGTGCAGTCTCCAAGATATTTTTCATTAGCTAAACTCATTTCGCGAAAAACTGCAGGAAGAATCTTACCCAAAGACGTCCACTTCCATTCATTTAAAATGATAGTTATACAAGAACGCATTTCGACAGACTGGTTATGGTGCAGTAGTTATGTGAGAATATTCTGCAACATGTTCAGGAAGATAGTATATTACTTCTCTTGTTCAATGACAAAGGTCATTTTCACCTGAGTGGCTGTGTAAGCAAACAAAAGTTTGGCTACTGGTCTGAAAACAACCCTCGCATGCTACAAGAAAGACTGCTGCACTCCTACCGAGTGACTGTGTAGACTGTGTTGAAGGTTGAAGCGGATGCTGGCATAGTAGGTACTTATTTCAAAGTGATTTTTCTGTTACCTTAACCTATGTTAATTTTTTTTTTATATATCACCTCTGGTGGGCAAAGGCCAGAGGCCTACTACAAT
>SEYY01024343.1:2500-7500 GCA_009176605.1 Armadillidium nasatum | reverse complement strand
TTCTTATACTCATATCAAATCCACTCCTTCCTTTGCATCTAGAGTTGCCTCTCTTCTTCATTTTTCCGATTCCATTCTTGCAGATCTGAATAGAATTTCCCAGTGCGGTCGTCTCAACCTTGTGAAATTCAATTCTTTAAAATTTCAACTTCTTTAAATCTCTCTCTCTCTCTCTCTCTCTCTCTCTCTCTCTCTCTCTCTCTCTCTCTCTCTCTCTCTCTCTCTCTCTCTCTCTCTCTCTCTCTCTCTCTCTCTCTCTCTCTCTCTCTCTCTCTCTCTCTCTCTCTCTCTCTCAAAGACACCTAACTTTTCTATTTCTTTCGATGGTTCTCCCGTCTCTCCTGTTGACAATATAAACATCCTTGGCATTCACATAAACAAAAAACTGTCGTGAAAACCTCACATTTTATTTTTATTTCTCTATCATCCCCTCCTTGAATAGGGCTTTGCCCGTGAGTGGTGGTGCTGTGTAAAAAAGAAAAAAAAAAAAAAGTGCAAATTTGAAACAAGTAATTAAAATATGTGTAAATTTAAATTTTTTAGTTTTTTAATATATTATATATATATATATATATATATATATATATATATATATATATATATATATATATATATATATATATATATATATATTATATATATATATATATATATATATATATATATATATATATATATATATATTCCTCAATTTCCATTTCATCCTAATTATTCAACTTAATTTATATTCCCACACAATTTCAACAACATCTTCTAAAGAACAAAATGCTAACCATTCTCATTGCTTTTTTATTTTTTTTGTCAATATATTATATATATATATATATATATATATATATATATATATATATATATATATATATATATATATATATATATATATATATATATATATATATATATTATATATATATTATTAAAGTTGTCGCCGTTAGTCATTATTCGAGGAATGTTGTTCTTAGCCAGGGGAAATTGAATTATATGTTAATCTTGACCAAGTTCAAAAATTACTCAGATTATTTGGGTTTGGATAGGGAAACCCTTCTCCGGCTCAGCCTATTCAAGAATAATTTTTTTTCTTGATCATCGAGGGCGTGTCTTCGAAGCCTTAATTGGCGTCCTTTCTCTGCGCTTGGAGCAATTTTTAGAGAGAATGTGATATTTGTATGTTGGAACAGCATGGACTGTTGTGTGTGTGTTGACTATGTTTTAATTAAGGTGATGTGCAAGTTTCCAAGAGATTAGGTATTCTGCAAATTCAGCTTCACACCACTCAATGGCTTCCTTTTCATAGAAGTATTGTCCTTCTTGAATGGAGTATTCGTCAGATAGATGTGAAGTACAATTACTTAATGTTTATTTCAATACACTAACAAATTTTGTCTCAGAATTAATAATTTTTTATACTAAGACTTCTTCTTTTTATCACACAATTATCAGTCTTTATAAACCTTGCGAGTAATTTATCACTCTTACACATTTTTCTAATTTTCTAATTATCTTTTACAAATTTTATGCATTTAAAGCAGAATTAATTCTGTGTAAATATATTTAAACTGTAAACATGTACTCTTGAGAGGAAATGAATTTCAATGCATTAAACCTATATCTTATATTTACGTGTTTATTACAAGCTTTGCTTAATCTATGACATCACGATTCAAATACGAGTACTTTAGATCCTGGCAAACTTATATTTTGGTCATTGGTACACTGCAAAAATTGTCCTAACGAATTTTTGGGACAAGTGGCAAAAATGTTACAGTAACATTTTCAATGCAAAAAAAAGGCATGCTAAGCATAAGAAAGTACCTTCACCGATTTATTTTCAAATGAGAAAATAACTGAAAAAAATTTGTTGGGACATTTTTGTAACTTGTCCCAACGATTCGTTAGGACAATTTTATCAGTGTACCGATGCAGAAACGATAATACTTTTCCTATAACACAAAAAAAAAAAACTACAATAATACATTAATAAGCAATTGTTTTTTATAATAATAATACTAATAACAAATAAAATTTTAATCAAATTCTAATTACAATATCCAAAATTCAAATTTCTTCAAAGTTACATTAAAACAGCCAATATATTTTTTAACTCATTTATCATTCCTTATGTAACATTCTTTGGTATATTTTAACATTTATTGAAATATTAACAAAATATACAAAATTAAATTTATCAAACCAGTTTGACTTATTTTTTTTTTTTTTTTTTTTTTTAACTTAACTAGTTAACATCTCTCTACTTTATTGGAAATCTTCAATAATTTATTTTTTATGCACATTATTTATCAATAATAATAATAATAATAATAATTTTTTAATTTTAATAATTAATAATAATAATAATAATAATAATAATAATAATAATAATAATAATAATAATAATAATAATAATAATAATAATAATAATAATAATAATAATAATAAAATAATAATAATAATAATAATAATAATAATAAATAATAATAATAATAATAATAATAATAATAAATAATAATAATAATAATAATAATAATAATAATAATAATAATAATAATAATAATAATAATAATTTGTCACAATTAGCTCATCCTTCTGCGAGTTTTAGAGTGTGTCAATTCATAATCAAACCCTATTCCACTAAGCTATTAGATCTTCGCCAAAACATGAAGAAGACATGAAATAGGCAAAATATTAATATCTGAAGCTATTGTCGTAGCCTTCCTAACTTTATTTTCAAATTTTATTCTATAGATCATTTGGGTGCAACCCTCGCTTCATGGGTAAATTGTAACCAACAGAGATAAATTGACTGACTCACTTAGCAATCTTATTTTTATGTAAAGGTTTGTAAATAACACTAAAAAAATAATCCAAAAATTCTTTTTTAATATTATAAAGCATGAGAATCTTATTGCAATATTTGTTTGACATACAAATTGATTTTGGATTACTGTCACTTAATAATCCCCCTATTTTCCATAATATTATGAAATAATAGGTCTAATTTGTTTGTATGTTTCTTTCAAATAATAATAAAAAAAAGCTTTTGTACTCCCATATTCAAAAAGTTTATTGCCATATCATCTCCTATATGATTTTTTTAATATATTTTGATTTGATCACTAAACCCACTACCCACTGGGAGTATTATTTTTTTTAAAAATAATATATTACCAAAAAAAATGTTTCCAACCACCGTTGTTAAGGATGAGTTTTCATTCCAAGTAGAATAGTAGAAGTAAAGTAATAAGAAGGGAACGAATCTGTCAAGCAAGTGAGATTCGTGTTTTATCAAAACATGAAACAAAAACTATTTTCTCAGTTGGGTTACTTAACAGGCTGAAAAAAAGAAAATTTCTGGACAAAAAAAAATATGTTAGGTAAAAGGACTGTTGCTGAACTTTAGTTCACTCTCTCGATTTTTTTCTTCTCTTGAATAAACCAGAAGATGAAAGGCTTTGCGAATTGTAAAGCCAAAAGTTTCTTGTTCTATCTAAAAAGGAGAAAGCAACTGCTAATTATATTTTAAAATCATATGTGACATGCATTTCATTAAACTAATCCTTGGAATCAAATTCCTTACCTATTTTATTTGAGATTGATCAGAATGAAAATATTGTAAAATTACAATTACAAATAAATATTATTTTATTACTATTAAATATTATTATTTCTCCTTTATTAAATGTAACAGTATTGTAAGAAAAATAATTGTAGAATTAATAACAATACTAACGAAAACAAAAATAAAAAGATCATATAATAACATTGCTAGTGATACTTCTACTGCTATTATTTTACTCTAGTTACTACTAATAACAGATAATTATACTGTTTCTGCTACTACTACTAATAGTAATAATAGTAATGATGATGATTAATTATAATAATAATAATAATAATAATAATAATAATAATAAGAAAAAATAATAATAATTATAATAATAAATAATAATAATAAGAATAAAAAAATAATAATAATAACAAATAATATAATAAAATAATATATAAAAATAATAAATAATAATAATAATAATAATAATAATAATAATAATAATAATAATAATAATAATAATAATAATAATAATAATAATAATAAAAATATTCCTTATCATTATTATTCGCTGTATCTATAACTTAACGAGTAAAGGAATATGATATTTGTACTTCAGTAGTAATAGTTTTAATACTTTTACGAAAAGATCATAGAGATGATTCCTGAAAAGTTTTTTTTTTATTTTTTTTTTTTTTTAATATTTTGTTTCTCTTTTTTTCTTTTTTTTAATCTTTTATTTAGATTTTCTTCACTTTTTTTAAATTTAAAAATTTTTAATTTTTTTAATAATAATAATAATAATAATAAAAATATTCCTTTCATTATTATTCTGTACTATAACTTAACGAGTAAAGGAATATGATATTTGTACTTCAGTAGTAATAGTTTTAATACTTTTACGAAAAGATCATAGAATTTCTGAAAGTTTTTTTTCTTTAAAATATTGTAGATTTTTTTAAAAAAAATTTTCCTTAATATATATTTTTTTTCCTTTTTTTTAAATATTCGCCTTTCCATTTTCATCTTTTTATTCTTTCTTCATTCACGTAACCGGATTGCACCATAATGGCAACTTTTTTAATTTTCAATTTATAGAAAATTCATAAATTCACTCCTCCCAATTTCGAATGCAAGAAGTTTTTAAACTAATTTTTTTGCTTATATTATTGAATTTGTAATTTTATCCAAGGCTCATAACGCTCACCTTCTCAGCTCAATTTCAAAACTTAAGTTGGATAAGTTCCAATTAACTTGTTACTTGGAAATTAAAACTGTATCTCTTATACACAAAAATATACTTTTAATATATCTATAGCAAAAAATACGTTCTAAAAATACCCATGTAATAGTTGAATTTGTAAAGGGAAAAGTAAGGTATTAAAACTGTATTTCACTATATCTTTAATACATTTATGGCAAAAAAAATACTTGGTAGAGATACTGATGTAATATA
>SEYY01024342.1:75000-77500 GCA_009176605.1 Armadillidium nasatum | reverse complement strand
TATGTTAAAATTATTAAAAATATGTTTCAAATATTTTCTTTCAAAAAGTTTCATAAAATTATTGCTAAGAATTGGGGAAAGGGGAGAACCCATACTCAGGCTCCTAATCTGTTTAAAGTAACGTCCATTAAATTCAAAATAAGAATAATCAAGAATGCATTCTACAAAACAATTTAAGGTTTCAAAAGGAACAGAAAAAGTCGTACCAGAATCCTCAATATATTCTTTCAATAATTCTAAAGTTAATTTAGTAGGAACATTCGTGAAAAGCGATACTACGTCCATAGTATAAGCATTACTTATACTATGCTACGTCGTAACTAACAAGTATATCGTTATTAAAGTTTAAATCCTTAAGTTTCTCTAAAAATTCCTCTGAATTCTTTAAATGATAACCGGAAATATTCCCCACTAAAATGGACAAATCTTTAGCAACTTAAGCAGATGATTTATTGGTGACTCATCATTCTATAATGGATACAATAGGTCTTAGCAGAAGATGTGAGAGGGAGATATGAAGAAACTTACTTTTTAAAATATTAAAGTTCACATGGTTAAGGTGACCCCTCCGGAAAATCCCGTATATATCGACAAGAATAGAGTTAGAAAGTTGAAGACGAGGATCAACTCTATTAGCGAAAGAGGAAATGAAGAATGGAGAGTTGATTAATCGTAATAAAAATGAACGGAGTTATAAGTGGAGCTGAGAAGATCTTTGATGAAAAGTAAGAATAAAGTTGGAGATAGAACAGAACTCTGAGGAACACAAGTGACAGAAAAGGAAGGAGAGATCGTACCAGCGACAAATGATGGCATGGTATATAATATATATATATATATATATATATATATATATATATATATATATATATATATATATATATATATATATATATATATATATATATATATATATATATATATATACATTATATTTTTTTTTTTTTTATATATCACCTCTGGTGGGCAAAGGCCAGAGGCCTACTACAGTTCCACCAGAGTTAGGGGGAAAAACAGAAGAATGGTCAAATTAAAGGCCGACGTGACCTGATACACGACGTTTGAAGGTGTGTAAGTCATAGGAAGTTGGAAAAATAGAAGAAGGGAGTGTGTTCCAGACTTTACCGGTAGAGTACATGTAGGACAGAAAAAGGATGAGACTGTGTAGTAAGTCGAGTCGCACGAGCCCTTCTCAGTGTAGGAGGTATGCGACGAGAGAGTTCAGAAGAGCAGTGTCCCTTGTAATAGCGATAGTATAGAGAGAGTGACGAAACAATTCGACGGGCAGAAAGAGACTGAAGAGAGTTAGTAAGAGCAGGAGAGTTGATGAGACGAAATGCCCTAGACTCCACCTTCTCTAGGAAAGCTGTATGTGTGGAACCACCCCAGATGTGCGAAGCATACTCCATACTGTTTTTGAAGCTGAAACTTTTTCTTTTGAAGCTGAAGCTTTTTTTTTTAAGCTGAAGCCTTTTTTTTTTTGAAGCTTTTTTTTTGAAGCTTTTTTTTTTTTGAAGCTGAAGCTTTTTTTTTTTTTTGTGAAGCTGAAGCTTTTTTTTGAAGCTGAAGCTTTTTTTTTGAAACTGAAGTTTTTTTTTGAAGCTGAAGCTTTTTTTGAAGCTGAAGCTTTTTTTTGAAGCTGAAGCTTTTTTTTGAAGCTGAAGCTTTTTTTTTTTTTGAAGCTTTTTTTTTTTTTGAAGCTTTTTTTTGAAGCTTTTTTTTTTGAAGCTGAAGCTTTTTTTTTTGAAGCTGAAGCTTTTTTATTTTTGAAGCTGAACCATATATATAATATTTATATTATATATATATATATATATATATATATATATATATATATATATATATATATATATATATATATATATATATATATATATATATATATATATATATATATATATATATATATATATATATATATATATATATATATAATATATATATATATATATATATATATATATATATATATATATATATATATATATATATATATATATATATATATAATATATATATATATATATATATATATATATATATATATATATATATATATATATATATATATATATATATATATATATATATATATATATATATATATATATATATATATATATATATATATATATATATATATATATATATATATATATATATATATTATATATATATATAGATGTGTTTATTTGTGAATTAAAATTTATAAAGGAAAATCAAAAGACAAGGGCCTGAAGTAGTTGAATACATTACTTTTTAATAAAAAACAAAAACAAAAAACAAAGAAATCGTAATCTTTAAGACAAGAAAAATTAAACCAAAATCTTTATTTAGAATTTTATTTTCAGACTTAGTTGGCTAAAATCAGTTTCAAAAACAGAGAGGAAAAAAACAACTTATGGTATTGATTCCTTTTATCAATCTGTAAATATATATATATATATATATATATATATATATATATATATATATATATATATATATATATATATATATA
>SEYY01024342.1:42500-52500 GCA_009176605.1 Armadillidium nasatum | reverse complement strand
GGCATTGTCTTTGAAACATATGTAGCCTTTTGTGATCAATCAAATTTGATGGAATGTTCAGCAGTGGCCCAAAGGCATTAGAAACAGCAATATTTTGTTAATTCTTATTTCAAGTCCATAATCACGTCAAAAACCTTAAAATCTCCTCAGATGCTCCGTCTATCACCTTCGTATTTGATTTCCTGAAGCAGAATATCCATAATGTCATAAGTTCCTATAGGATAACCAAATTGGTTAATGAGATAGATGGCAAGACATTTCCATTAAGTAAAAGCACTGTCTTCATGTCTCTTTGCGAAGAATCAGTAAAAATAAGTCTGTCTGATTGCTTATGCGTCTGAAACAAGTCTTCAAATAGGCCAAAATATAACAATATATAACAAAACAAAATAACAAAATAACAAAATAACAAAACAAAATAACAAAATATAACAATATAACAATAACAGAAAGAAAAGAATGTTTTTAAAGCTACGTTTCTCTTTCTGAAGTAAGTAACACGAATATTTTCTTCATGTAAAGTATTCTCATTTAGTCTGGAGGAAAGAAGTTCCGCTTTCTCAATAAATAGTGATAAATTTCTTACCGGATTATTCAATTGTCGCTGAATTAATAGGTTTAGAACCTAAACTTCGACTCCCAGGTGTGTAATTTGGATCTGCAGATGTTCCTTGAAAGATCGTAACTGCACCTTCATCTCAATCAATGTAATCTTCGATTAACTAAATTGCAATGGGAAATTTATTACCTTGTGTTAATGGTTTACGTGTTGAATCCAGGTTATGATAACAATCTGGTGTTTGGTCTTCACAGAAATTACTGCAATGTTTACACTGTAAAAATAACAATCTTAATAATGATCTCAAAGTACTTTCTAGATCATTGCAACAGTAAAAGGCATTAAAGCCTTCTTTCTGTAGAGGAAATCCACTTGAACAAGTCGAACAGATTTGATGCAGGACCTTTGGCTTATATTGATCATTACGTAGCAAAGTAAAGCTCGTAAGTCTTCTTCAGGTCGTTTTCTATATTCATTCTTTGTATTTAAGTGAGAAATTGCCACCGACATAACAAAACATTGGATCATTTTTGAATCTATTGAGAAAAGCTGATTGTTTCAGAAATTATTTTTTTAAATATATTTTTTTTTTTTTTTTTTTAAATAATTTTATTATTATTCCGAATATATATATATATATATATATATATATATATATATATATATATATATATATATATATTATATATATATATATATATATATATATATATATTATATAAATTAAATATTAAAAGAAAAAAAAAGAATTAAGTTAGAAGTAACTCTTGGTCAATATGAATGAATGATTATCGTCGCAGTCGAGTCAATGAAGAATTAGTTCTTTGCATGGTTCTAAGGACTGGGAACCCTTTTAACCAGGTTTTATTCCCATGTACGATTGCAGGAATTTCAAATTTCTGCAATTAACTCCACCCTGCGTCATGCGGGAAATGGTGTATTTGTATAAGAAAAAAAAAAAAAAAAAATATATATATATATATATATATATATATAATATATATATATATATATATATATATATATATATATATATATATATATATATATATATATATATATATATATATATATATATATATATATATATATATATATATATATATATATATATATATATATATATATATATATATATGGGGGTTGGTGATTATTATTATTATTTATTATATATTTTTTTTTTTTTTTTTTTTTTTTTTTTTTTTTTTTTTTTTTTTTTTTTTTTTTTTTTTTTTTAATTTAATATTTTGATTAATTTTATTATTAGGTTAATATAATAATATTAGTCATAAACAATATAAAACTGACCATTTTCATCAGCGTTTCGTTTTTCGCAAGTTTTAATGCATCCATCAAAACAACATTCATATTCTTTCTGGCAATCCGAAGAATCGTCACATTCAGATTTTTTTTCAGGATCACACATGCTGGAATTAGGCCTTTCTAGTTTGCATATACCTGAAAGTATAAAATTTATTAGATGAAGATAATGAGTATTGAAATGATTCAAAAATAAGACTTAAAATATATATATATATTTTTTTTTACTTTATTACAGTAATCACCAACACTAAATAGCTGATCCTTGTTCGTAGAGGGGTATGAGATAATAAAACACAATGATAATAATAATAATAATAATAATTATAATATAATAATAATAATAATAATAATAATAATAATAATAATAATAATAATAGACCGTCGTCTCATACTTTAGTTTCTATGCTTCCACTTCCCCTCCCCCCTCTCTTTACATGCTCACACAAACTTAGAACAGTTTACTCGTACATTACCTTTAAAAAAATGAAAAAAATTAAGTAAAATGGAGAAACAAAAATGCTGTCTCGGAGAAGCTTGGAGGTGTGTCATTAAACAATGTTCCTCATTCATTTGGGAGTTGGTGGCCTCCGGAGACAGGGTTGGTGTCACCAAGACCTCTATGCTGACTTGCCCTGGTGCACAGTCTTCTTTTTTTTCATTAATTTTTGCAACATTGGCGGTCTCTTGTCTAATATCCACTTTGTCGAACACCACCTCTATTCTTCTAGACCGCATCTGTTGTTCTTAACTGAAACTCAGGTGTTTGAATGCTCTGACAGCAAACCCTACCTTGTTTCCTTCTACTGTTTCTATCCTCAATTTTCAGTTGTCTATTCACGTGTCTCAAATTTGGAGTCTTCTGAATTCTCTACTCTATGGCTTAAACTTTCATGCGACCCTGCAACTAAATTCATTTATTCTGTCTACTTATCTCCTATTTTCACGGACTATAAAAATTTCTTTACTCAAAAATGGAACACATTTTTCCTTCTTCTCCTTTCTCAGAAATCATCATTTTAGGTGATTTCAATGTTCACCACGGCCAATGGCTTTCATCTAGTTCTCATGATCCAGCTGGTGAACTCGCCTACCACTTTTCTATCTAGAACAGCCTTGAGAAGTTGGTGCATCTACCTACCTGTATCCCTGACAGCCTTTAGGATAAACACAACATACTTTATCTTTTCATAACTTCTTATCTTTCTCCTTACAGTGTTAAACTCTTTCCTTCTCCGGCTTCATTCGATCTTCTTCTTTTCTCTGTATCTTGTCCTGTCTCTTCAAGTCTTCGGTAAAAACGGACCGCGCTCTCAGCGAGGAGACGTTTCTAGCATTTCTGTGCCATTTCTGATTTCTCATGGAATGATTACTCTAGCATGGAGGAGTACATTCCATATTCTTTAATTTCTACAAATCCTAGTAAATCTTCGTTTAACTCTACTTGTTCTAGTGATATCCGCCGCAGGGATGCTGCCTTCAAAGGCAGAGTAAGGTACAAGCACTTAATGACGATTCGAAACTCGAAAAAGAACAAACGAGAGACTATAAGTTGCAAAGGAATGTACCAGCTTAACCTAACTTTTCGTGTTTTAAACCCAATGGGAATCTTTTGTCGATTCAGACTGCCCTTTCTAGTTTTATTAATCATATATTTTCTCCATTAGCACTGTAATAGTTCAGAACTCTTAACACTAAGCTAGCCACAATGGTCATAAACCGATATTTTATATATATATATATATATATATATATATATATATATATATATATATATATATATATATATATATATATATATATATATATATATATATATATATATATATATATATATATATATATATATATATATATATATATATATATATATATATATATATATATATATATATATATATATATATATATATATATATATATATATATATATATATATATATATATATATATATATATATATATATATATATATATATATATATATATATATATATATATATATATATATAATTACCAAGAATGGGTGTAACTGAATAAAGAAATATGAAAATTAAGATTTTTGAAAAACTCATTTTAACCATTAACTAAGAATTGAAAATTTATGATTGGTTTCTGTACGTATTAATTAACACTATTATATGCGGAGGGATTTTATAAAATAACTTTAGATTTTCTTCTCGTTCTCTTCGGAATTTTCCAAATTTTCAAACCAATTAAATTAATAATTCTTTCTATTTAAATATTTTAACCACAATATTTGAAAACAATTCTTCACAAGTAAAATAGCACGCATTTGATATATATATATATATATATATATATATATATATATATATATATATATATATATATATATATATATATATATATATATATATATATATATATATATATATATATATATATGTATATATATATATATATATATATATATATATATATATATATATATATATATATATATATATATATATATATATATATATATATATATATATATATATATATATATATATATATATATATATATATATATATATATATATATATATATATATATATATATATATATATATATATATATATATATATATATATATATATATATATATATATATATATATATATATATATATATATATATATATATATATATATATATATATATATATATATATAATATAACCACATAAACCGTGAAATAAAATTTACACTGTATATACTGCTAATGAGGATTTTAACCCTGACCTCTAAGATGGTAAGACATTGTGCTAACCACTACACCACTGATGGTACAAAAATGAATCCCGTTGGAACTTCTCATGAACAACCGCCATCATTATACAAGAGCAACCATTATACAAGCGACCATTATACAAGAGCGACCATTACACAAAGTTAATATAACAACTCATTACCTAATTTAATAAATATTATAAAAATTCATCTTTTTTTCTAATCTAGCACCTGATCCTCAACAAGTAGAAGCAGGCGATCTAAAGACTTATTACTGTACAAACAACACATCATCTGTAACCTTTAATTTTTTTAATATTGAATTCTTTTCATATATTCAGAGTTTTTATCACTCTAAAAAATAAATGGTCAATGTACCATCAAAATGAACGCACCAAACTACTGTTTTTTTCGTTCAAAAATGAACACACAATGAAAGCACGAGCGTTCAATTATCGTACAAGGTACGTTCAAAATTAGCGCATCTGATTAATTTTTCCTATCATACGAAATCTAAGTCTAAACAGTACCTTTAATGTGCGTTCATTTACCAGGTGTGCTCTCAAAGTTCGTTCAAATGAACGCCCATTGAAAGATTATATACTTTTTAATGTTTTTAGAGTTTTTATTTATCATTTTAATTTTGATATTTCATTTATTATTATTTTATTTTCAAATAGAAAGTTTTTTTTTTTTATTTTATTTTCAAATAAAAAGTTTTTCCTTCAATTTTTTATTTTATTTTTTTATTTTTTATTTAATTTATTTATTCTTTAATTCTTTCAGATTCAAGAGTTAAAAACATTAAAACGTGTATCACGCAAGTGCACGAACACACACACGTAAACACACGCACAAAGCACAACAAGAAGAATGCACACGTAAGCAAAAACTTAAATGCTCATATACAAACCATAGATCTAATATATATATTATATATATATATATATATATATATATATATATATATATATATATATATATATAATATATATATATATATATATATATATATATATATATATATATATATATATATATATATATATATATATATATATATATATTAGTGATGGCATCCGCATCCGCATCCGCATGCGCGGATGCGGAACATCCGCACAAAAATCAACATCCGCATCCGCATCCGCATCCGCATTTTCGAAAATTCAACATCCGCATCCGCATCCGCACTTTCGAAAATTCAACATCCGCATCCGCATCCGCATCCGCACTTTCAAAAATTCAACATCCGCATCCGCATCCGCATCCGCACTTCTCCAAAATTCGACATCCGCATCCGCATCCGCATCCGCAAATTAGAAATATGACATCCGATCCATCACATATATATATATATATATATATATATATATATATATATATATATATATATATATATATATATATATATATATATATATATATATATATATATATATATATATATATATATATATATATATATATATATATATATATATATATATATATATATATATATATATATATATATATATATATATATATATATATATATATATATATATATATATAATATATATATATATATATATATATATATATATATATATATATATGCAAATTGTAGATCAAGAGTGAGGGTGAAGAGAGAACTATCGGATTGGTTTAGCATAGGAGTGGGATTGAGACAGGGGTTTGTAATATCTCCATGTTATTTAATCTATTGATGAATGGTTTACTTAGAAAAATGGAGAGAGAAGGGAAGAGTATTACGTTGAGAAATATGGAGGTGGAATGTGAAGTGAATGTTTTACTTTTTGCAGATGATGCGGCATGTGTTGGTGGCAGAATCTGGAGAAAAGTTGAGAATACTTATGAGAGAGTTTGAAGGGAAATGTGCAAACAAGAGATTGAAATTCAATCCAGCGAAGAATAAAGTTATGAGGATTGGAGGTGGGGATGAGGAAATGTGGAAGGAGGAATTGGTTTGTAGAAGTGTGAGAATGGAAACTTGAGGAGGTGAATGAATTCAAATATCTAGTAATGTTGGATGGAAGGTAAGGGTGGGACGAAAAAAGAAATAAAGAACAGAGTGGTAGAAGGAATGAAAGTATTGGCAGGAATAAGAAAAGTATGGAAGAAAGGAAAAATTTCGAAAGAAATAAAGATAAGAATGTTTGAATGTATGTGTTCACCTTCTGTATTGTATGTGTGTGAAACATAGACGATAAGTGCTCGGTCGAGAAAAAGTTTCAATGTCTTTGAGATGAAAGATTTGAGAGCGATATATAAATTGAGAAGGATTGATAGGATTAGAAATGAAAGAATAAGGGAGATGTGTAAATGGAAGAAGTGTGTAATTGATAGAGAGGAGGAGGATGTGCTAAAATGGTTTGGACATATGTGAAGAATGAAAGAGAACAGAATGGTTGGCAAGGTACGTAGATCCGATGTAGATAGGGGAAGGGTAGGGGGAGGGGGAGGGGGAGGCCAAAGTGGAGATGGATGGATGGAGTGAGAGTGATTTTGATGGAAGGAATTTGAGTTTAGACGAGGGTAGAAGATTTGTGGAGACAGAGATGGAGGGAGGTGGTGAAAGCGTTGAAAGGTAAGAATAGTTATGTTTGTAAGGGAATTGTGGCGGGCACCACCTCACGAAAGTGGGAAAGGTGATAGTGAATATATATATATATATATATATATATATATATATATATATATATATATATATATATATATATATATATATATATATATATATATATATATATATATATATATATATATATATATATATATATATATATATATATATATATATATATATATATATATATATATATATATATATATATATATATATATATATATATATATATATATATATATATATATATATATATATATATATATATATATATATATAATATATATATATATATATATATATATATATATATATATATATATTAAATCCGCATCGCATCCGCATCCGCATCCTCATCAAAATTAACATCCGCATCCGCATCCGCATCCTCATCAAAATTAACATCCGCATCCGCATCCGCATCCGAACTTTTCGAAAATTCAAAATCCGCATCCGCATCCGCATCCGCACTTTCGAAAATTCAACATCCGCATCCGCACTTTCGAAAATTCAACATCCGCATCCGCACTTTCGAAAATTCAAAATCCGCATCCGCATCCGCATCCGCACTTCTCCAAAATTCAACATCCGCATCCGCATCCGCAAATTGGAAAATATGACATCCGATCCATCACTAATATATATATATATATATATATATATATATATATATATATATATATATATATATATATATATATATATATATATATATATATATATATATATATATATATATATATATATATTATATATATTCAATATAAAGGTATTTGTTTAATTTTGGGAGCAATGTTTAACAATATCGCTGTTAAAACATTTGAAGTGAAAAAAATATAGTATCGAAAAAGTAAATGTATAAATTTGCTTTTAAATAATAAAAAAGTTTACAGAAGTCCCTGGAATTAAAATTAGTCACATAAGTGGAGCAAAATTTGACGAAGTCAACTATTAAATAAATTCTACATTTAAAGCGTCAATTAATTAATTCTAAAAGAGGGAATCAATTCTTTAAGTGAAACTCGAAATGAATTTGGCAACTTGCATTATAATCTCGACGTGTTTATCAATTTGTTTATTAAATTATGGAGTCACTCCAGTTTCTGGTAATCATATATATATATTATATATATATATATATATATATATATATATATATATATATATATATATATATATATATATATATATATATATATATATATATATATATATATATATATATATATATATATATATATATATATATATATATATATATATATATATATATATATATATATATATATATATATATATATATATATATATATATATATATATATATATATATATATATATATATATATATATATATATATATATATATATATATATATATATACATATATATATATATATATATATATATATATATATATATATATATATATATATATATATATATATATATATATATATATATATATATATATATATATATATATATATATATATATATATATATAATATATATATATATATATATATATATATATATATATATATATATATATATATATATATATATATATATATATATATATATATATATATATATATATATATATATATATATATATATATATATATAATATATATATATATATATATATATATATATATATATATATATATATATATATATATATATATATATATATATATATATATATATATATATATATATATATATATATATATATATTTTACAAAACGCCACCACTCACGGGCAGAGCCCTTTTCAAGGAGGGGGCACACACATAAGGACAAATCTCATACAAACACACACACCTAACGCATAGCCCTCAGGTTGGCGCAGACGGAAGACTTGAAGAGTGCAAGATTAAATACAGTTGGAAAAATAGAAGATGGTAGATAATTCCACAGAATAGAGGTGGCTGGAAAGAAGGAGGTACCACAACGGGCTAGCCCGGGATTCCCTACGTCCACACAAAATTGGTGCGAAAGCAGGGCACCCCTCGTGCAACGAGGACGACGCAACGGTGGAGGAATGCTAGAGGCCAATTCCCTCGAGCACCTGCCATTGTAGTACCTGTAGAAAAGAGATAGCGCCCCAACGTCACGTCGCAGGGACAGAGGGTCAAGAGAGTTTGAAAGTAGGGGACAGTTTATTATCTTTTAGCTTTTGACTCAACCCTATCCAGAAGAGAGGAGGAGCCAGAGCCCCCCCAAATGTGAGAACAGTACTCCATACAAGAGCGAATAAGACCCTTATATATCTGGAGTAACTGCTCAGAAGAAAAAAAATCTCGCAACCTGAACAGAACTCCCAGCTTCTTAGAGGCAGCTTTAGCAACCATTGTGATATGTGGTTTCCAAGACAGTTTGTTGTTTATGTTTAGACCAAGAATGTTAATGTTATTTACAGGTGAGACGGGAGAGCCATCGAAAAAGATAGGAAAGTTAGGAGGTGTTTTTGAGAGGGAGATGTGAAGAAGTTGAGTTTTTGAAGAGTTGAATTTCACAAGGTTGCTATGTCCCCACCGGGAAATTCCATTCAGATTGGCAAGAATAGAATCGGAAAGTTGAAGACGAGAAGCAACTCTAGAAGCAAAAGAGGGAGCAGATTTGAAATGAGTAGAAGAATGTAGAGTTGAGTCATCAGCATAAGAGTGAACAGAGTTAGAAGTGCAGTTGAGAAGATCATTAATGAAAAGTAAGAACAAGGTTGGAGATAAAACAGAGCCCTG
>SEYY01024342.1:27500-35000 GCA_009176605.1 Armadillidium nasatum | reverse complement strand
AGCTTAAATTCCATGTCTTATTCCATCAAAAGTGGAAAAAGTGAACTTAATTTCTCTCTCTCTCTCTCTCTCCTTCTCTCTCTCTCTCTCTCTCTCTCTCTCTCTCTCTCTCTCTCTCTCTCTCTCTCTCTCTCTCTCTCTCTCTCTCTCTAGCGGAGCCATTCACACACTCATGTAAGTTGAGATAAATATTGAGTGGATTTCCTAAATTCTTTTCAAAATTGAACAAGATTTTGTTTTAAAATTGGAAAAATAATATAAATACAAAAAGTTGCAATAATGATATATTAAAGGCCCTTTAATATAAACCTATATAAACCTATAATATAAACCTATATGTATAAAGGACAAACCTATTTGGAGCTATGTTACAAACATCTGATGTTGACGGCTTCCCCGCAAAATTTCACAGTGCATTGATCCATCTGAAAAATAACAATAATATCATAATCTGTAAAGCAGACAAAGGTAATAGTGTAGTGATAATGGATAGAAGTGATTACTACACAAAATGCAACGACTTACTCTCTGATATTAACACTTACCAAATCCTTACGAAAAATCCTCATAAACAATCACAACAAACCTTCAATAATTCTTTACAACTTATCCTTAAAGATCACCCCATAGTTTATAAAAAATTAAAAGCATATATGACACAAATCCCACAATTTTATGGCATACCCAAAACTCACAAACAAAATATTCCACTCCGTCCCATCGTAGCAAATACTAACTCTCATACATACAAATTGGCACAATGGTTATCATTGCAACTTAAACCCCTTTTAGGTACTATCTCACCGGCTCATCTAAAAAATACAGACGATTTTATAAACAAAACTTCTTCTCTTAACACCAAAACCCATAAATTCATTAGTTATGATGTTACCTCTCTTTTTACATCTGTTCCTGTCCCACAATTACTTCATCTTCTAACTACTTATATTAATGAAAATAATATTAATTTACAATATCCTTTCCCTCTACTCAAACAATTAATCCATCTCATTTTACAACATAGTTTCTTTCAGCATAACAACACATATTTCAAACAAAAAGAAGGATTGAGTATGGGTTCTCCTTTATCACCAATACTTAGTAACCTATATATGGAGTTGATAGAATATTACTTCATCCTCCCTCATCCTCTCCTTACAAATTGCACATGGCTCCGCTATGTAGATGATATATTTGCAGCCATTCCGAATACATCTGATCCAAAAACCATTCTTAACCATATAAACAACATACATCACAACATAATATTCACTTTAGAAACCCCTCTTCCCACAAAAAATTCATTGCCCTTTTTAGATACTCTTATTATGTGGGATTCTTCCACAAAACCTCTATATACCATATTCAGGAAACCAACCTCTTCACCTAACTATATACATTGGTACTCTGCCCATACAATTAACACAAAAATAGCCACCCTTTCTTCATTATACCTACGTGCATTAAAGATCTGTTCTCCCCCTCTATTAAAAACAGAAACAGACCTTCTCAGGAACACTTTTAAAAAATTACAATATCCAACACATATAATCAACACTGCATTTAAGAAAGCAAAAACCAAATTTTACTCCATTAAAACAAAAGAACCCACACTAGATAAAAGCTTTTTACCCATCCCACATATCAACCTGCATCATATAAAAAACATAATACCAAAAAATATAACATTAATTCCATCAAATAATATAATTCTAAAAAAAGTCTTTAAACCACCAAAAGCCTCCAACCCTAACCCCCCTTGCATTTACAGTATTCCTTGCCAAGCTTGTGAATTGCATTATATAGGTGAAACAACTGAACACAATAGAAGAATTTACCAACACAGATATGACCTAAACATAGATAATCAAAATTCAGCTCTCACTATACACAGACAAAACAATAATCATAATATAAACCTTAAGGACAATTACATCATTAAACACATTAATAATTATAATAAAAGAAAAATGTCCGAAGCTTTATTGTATAAAAAATCTACCGAATTACAACCTACGTCCAGGGGATTTCAAAATAGATCAGTTGCAGAATGCCATCATGCACCGCTCTCCATTTTTCAAATCAATGTGTACCAAATCATTGCTTAACAACCAACTACCACATTGTTAACACAGAACTTCAGCGAGAAATGAGGCGTGTCAGTTTGCCTGAATGAGGCTTCAAAACAGAAGCGAAAGCTAGTCTTCTAATGTATTACTTTTTATACATTGTGATGTGAATTGTTTTTAAAAAATTTTTTTTTTTTTTTTTTCTTTTTTTTTTTTTTATAAAAATAAATAATATATATATATATACATGTATGTATGTATGTGAATATCATTCAGATGTTTGTGAAGAACCATCTCGTATTGGTGTTCCATGTTCAGAAATTACACCTGATGCAAATGCCTGTGAAAAGGACGAAGACTGTTTGGTATCTGAACAAAGATGCTGTCCAGGATCTTGTTACAAAGAATGCAGATTTGTTCACTTCATCGAGAAGCCTTAGTTGATAATTCTTTGTTATTCTTTGTCGATATTTTTGAAAATAAAATATGGAGAAAAGATGATTCATATATTTAATGTTTATTGTTCATTTACAAGTATTTAAAATTTGTAAATTAATTAATGATTCAACAGTGTATTTTATTAAGGAACAAATATTTTTTTATTAGAGGTAATGCATATTGGCTGATAATTAATAATAAATATAAATATAAACCTCAATCTCTTTATTAATGAATTCAGTACTATAATCTATAATGTAAAAGATCTTTTTCATTTAACCTTTAGTGAGACTTTCCACAGCAGTTGAAGACAAAGGAACTATCTATTTTCTTTTCAGTTCTCCAATACTGCAAAAATTGTCCTAACGAATCGTTGGGACAAGTGTCAAAAAAAATGTCGCAGTCAAATTTTCAGAAGGAACACGCATGTTGAGCATAAGAAAGTCGCTTTACGTATTTATTTTCTAATAAGAAAATAATTGAAAAAATTTGCTGTGACATCTTTGCCACTTGTCCCAACGATTCGTTAGGACAATTTTTACAGTGTGTTTCTCATAGTTCATCTCTATCTTCATCTTTTTTCATGCTGGTCAATATTATCTTTTATTTCAATGTATATCATCATTTATAAACTCTTTGTCTATATATATATATATATATATATATATATATATATATATATAATATATATATATATATATATATATATATATATATATATATATATATATATATATATATATATATACATATATATATATATATATATATATATATATATATATATATATATATATATATATATATATATATATATATATATATATATATATATATATATATATATATATATATATATATATATATATATATATATATATATATATATATATAATATATATATATATATATATATATATATATATATATATATATATATATATATATATATATATAATATATATATATTTATATATATATATATATATATATATATATATATATATATATATATATATATATATATATATATATATATATATTATATATATATATTATATATATATATATATATATATATAATTATATATATATATATATATATATATATATATATATATATATATATATATAATATATATATATATATATATATATATATATATATATATATATATATATATATATATATATATATATATATATATATATATATATATATATATATATATATATATATATATATATAATGTTATCAACTTTCTGATAAACCAATTAAATTTAATAATTAAGATGTGTTGGAGGTATTTGTCTTTTTTTTTTTTTTTCAATTCAAATATTCTGTTTATGAACTTGTCGTAATTAACATAAGAATTCCTTTTTTTCAAATAGGTTCAAAGTTTTCCTTTTATTTCTGATAGGTTCAAAGCTTTCCTTTTTTTCCTAATAGGCTCAAAGTTTTCCTTTTATAACTAATAGGTTCAAAGGTTTCCTCTTTCTAATAGGCTCAAAGTTTTCCTTTTATAACTAATAGGTTCAAAGGTTTCCTCTTTCTAATAGGCTCAAAGTTTTCCTATTATTTCTAAAAGGCTCAATTTTATTTTTTATTTCTAATAGGTTCTAAGTTTTCCTTTCTTTCTAATAGGCTCAAATTTCTTTTATTTCTAATAGGCTCAAAATTTTCTTTTTATTTCTTGTAGGTTCAAACCTTTCCTATTTTTCCTAATAGGCTCAAAGTTTTCCTTTTGTTTCTAATAGGCTCAAAGTTTTCTTTTTGTTTCTAAAAGGCACATTACTTTTACAAACCGAAAATATAAATTAAAATAGTTATAAATTTATTAAAAATATTTGCATATTTAAATAAAAAATTTTTAGATGTTAATATTTATTTTTTTCCTATCATAAAGAAATTGATTAAGATTACATTGAACTTTCAATTAGGGGTTTAAAAAGTGAACAGGTCTGCATTCACTGTAGCATGATCCAGGGCAGCATTTCTCGCCTGGAATTGTACAGTTGTCGTTGCTTTGGCAGGCTTCAGGACCAACTTCTATTTCATTACATGGACGACCGACACGACCTGGTTCTTCACAAACATCTGAATATATATATATATATATATATATATATATATATAATATATATATATATATATATATATATATATATATATATATATATATATATATATATATATATATATATATATATATAGTGTAGAGAGGGTTTAAGCCACAAACTACAGAAAATTTTTAAGAACCTTTAAAAAAGAAACCTATTCTTAATACAGTATTAAAAGAAATCAAATACATAAACATTTTTTTTTTTTTCGCGGTAATTTTGAACTTAAAAATTAAACTCGTTCAAAAAGTATTACTCATTACAAGAGAGAGAGAGAGAGAGAAAGAGAGAGAGAGAGAGAGAGAGAGAGAAGAGAGAGAGAGAGAGAGAGAGAGAGAGAGAGAGAGAGAGAGAGAGAGAGAGAGAGAGAGAGAGAGAGAGAGAGAGAGAGAGAGAGAGAGAAGAGAGAGAGAGAGAGAGAGAGAGAGAAGAGAAATTATTTTTACAATGAAAGTTCACATTCCTCTCTCGAATAATTAAATAATTTGATTGAGGATTAATGACTCATTTAAGAGGTCCGATAAAGCCTACTTACACGCTCCGTCTACTGGAGGTAAAGGCTCAGCATTTGAGAGAAACAAAATGATTCCGAAGAGAAGGATCGCGGAGAAGAAAACACCAAAGCTCTTCATTTTCTATTCTAAAAATTATATATATATATATATATATATATATATATATATATATATATATATATATATATATATATATATATATATATATATATATATATATATATATATAATATTATTATAATAATATATATATAATATATATATATATATATATATATATATATATATATATATATATATATATATATATATATATATATATATATATATATATATATATATATATATATATATATATATAATATATATATAACAGCAAATTATTTTGTAACTTACGTTTTTTGTTGTATGAAATGACTATAACTTCTACGCTTAAAGCTTTAATGATTATTATTAATATCTTTTTGTTTGATGGTCTTTATATATTTTTCATATTCTTTATAGTTTCATTCACAAGTGTTCCTTTATCATTAAAGGAAGTTCATTACAATGAAATAATTGCTCCATTAAAGGAAATAAACATATGCTTTTATAATGGTAATTTTGTTGTAAATTTAAATATTTCTATTTTTGCATTTAATTTTATAAAAAATAATTTGGGATAATATTGGATAATATGAATTAATATTTTGGATTATTTAATTTATTGAAAATTAAAGGTAATAGACTATAGATATGGGGTTCCTAACCTTTTTTTTGACTGTGGATTTCCTAAGTCTTAACTTATAATATTATTTTTTTATAATATTTTATCATGGTGGACCCCCGACCTCATATTATGGATCCCCGAAATAAAATTTTGCCCTTGAGAACCATCTCAAGGCTTGTATGGTTTCCTGGGGGTCCATATATAGATATTATATTATCTAGTCCCAGAAATAGATAATATTAAAAAAAAACTCAGAATTTTTTCTTCTTTTTTTCATATATCATATTATTATTATTATTAATATTCACAATTCAAGAGAAAAAAATTAACTGAATATAACTCAATCTTGCTTGAATACAACACTCACCTTCTCTTTATAACTTCATTCCATGCACTGATATAATCGAAAGTTAATTCTTAAAGTTCTAAATATTTTTTACCTTTGTTTCCTCTGACCAAATAACAAAATCCTTCATGTTTAAATATAAGGTCACTTCATGACTCATCAGCGAGCGTTAGATATTTGTTCAACAAAGCTTAAATATATGCAAGGTTACCAGCAGAAAACGAAATTTTCTTTACCAAATATATATATATATATATATATATATATATATATATATATATATATATATATATATATATATATATATATATATATATATATATATATATATATATATATATAGGGATCCAGTCAACGATGTCAGAACCAAGGTCTAATGGGCGGGAATTGTCTAGAAAGAGTATGTCATCTCTTCTATCCGGAGGTGTGTCAGTCATTGTTATGATGGTAATAAAATCCACGAAGGATAAGAACCTCTGGAGCAAGACTTTTATTATGTGTCACAATCACCATCTTTAAATTTTTTAAACCACATCTGACATGTAACAGCTCTCTCATTGCATACGAAAAAACTACACAAATGTTGTAATTCATTGTTTCTGTACCGGTACTTTTTCTACGAAACTCATGTAGAAAGCAATGGCGAATATGTTGTTTCATTAAGTTCTTTTCCTCCAAGGGGCAACTACCAAAATAACTATGAATGACACACTGCAGGATAGAAGATATAGTATACAATTTCCAGACAATTCTCTCTCATTCGATCTTCGTTCTGACGTCGTTGGTTGAATCCCGGTTTTATAGTGGTGAAAAAAAGCAATTACTTACCAAACATATATATATATATATATATATATATATATATATATATATATATATATATATATATATATATATATATATATATATATATATATATATATTATAATTTTACACAAAAGATTACTCGTAAACGATTTGAGGGCAATTATTTTGTTGCTCAGTATTGTGCTTAAATCCAAAAAGATTAGCTACAGAATCCATCCACATCCGACTATGGCAGAAATTAAACTGACAAACTTGCAGTTTAATACACAACCGATATTACATAGTTTTTTATAACTTGAAGCATCTTTTAAGAATTTAAAATCATTTTTAACAAACTTTTGAAAATTTTATTGCAAAATTTTGACAAGTGCCGGCTCCTCTAGGCACTTATAATGTTGGCAGTCTCTTGTTTTTCCACTAGACCAATCTTACGTTGTGTGTGCATATTATATATATATAATATATATATATATATATATTATATATATATATATA
>SEYY01024342.1:0-17500 GCA_009176605.1 Armadillidium nasatum | reverse complement strand
ATATATATATATATATATATATATATATATATATATATATATATATATATATATATATATATATATATATATATATATATATATATATATTATATATATATATATATATATTATATATATATATATATATATATATATATATATATATATATATATATATATATATATATATATATATATATATATATAGTATATATATATATATATATATATATATATATATATATATATATATATATATATAAGTAGTAAGGGGGGCACTTTCGGGGGGTGCCAGATTCTGTCAAAAAGTCGCTAAATCTGGCAACCTGTACAATCTCACATTATTTTGCTGAGGGTCTATACTCGAAGGAAATCTAAGCTTCCTTGATGTTGAAGAGGGTCGGAGCCCTCCTGATCCTTTCTGGAGGGGAGCGGAGCCCCCTCTGCTCTTTCCTGGATGGATGGAAGCCGGAGCTTCCGTGTTTGGAAGGGACGGAGTCTCTTCTTTCCTGGATGGATGGAAGCCGGAGCTTCCTTGGTGTTGAAGGGGGAGCGGAGCTCCCCCTCTGGCTCTGTCTGATTGGAAGGAAGACGGAGCTTCCTTGTTTCTGGAGTGGGAACGGAGTCTCCCTTGGTTCTTTCCTGGATGGATTACGAAAACCGTAGGTTTCCTTGACCTTTCCTGTTCTTCTCTTTGTGAGACTTTCTTTGACGTGTACGTACGAGACATAGCACAATAAATGTTAAGACAATATTTTGTCATAGATTTTAACCAAACTATAGTTTATTGCTAATATACCTTATATATATTTGTTGATATTTTTTTCATATACATATCATATTAAAGTTACCAGACAACGATTTTAAATTTAACCTTATATTTCAAGCAGCACATGCTGGTTCTATCATATTCCAGTTAAAACATTATAGTTTGTTATTTTAAACCTGATGGTTATTTATACAGATGTAGTTTCATTACCTTGATTTATGTTCAAATAATTAGATACAATATCCAGATGTCGTTCTATACTTTTAGCTGATATTATTTATTGTTTCATACTTCCTTAACATCATTTTAATTTAATAATAAAGTGATGTAATAATTAATATAATAACTATCTTTTTTTTTTTCTTTTTAGTTTTTAAAAATATTTTTCATTCCATTTTTTAAAATTCTCTTTTTCATTTTTAACTTCTTAATTTTTATTTTTATTTTTCATTTAAATTTTTTCTCTCTTTAACAATTTATATTTACTTCAATTTCTTAATTTTTAGTTTTCAATTTTTAATTTTTCTATTTTCAATTAATATTTTAAGAACTTAATGTTTGTGTCTTTACGCTGTGAAATACTGAAGCATGTAAAACATAAGAGCTCATTATATATATATATATATATATATATATATATATATATATATATATATATATATATATATATATATATATATATATATATATATATATATATATATATATATATATATATATATATATATAATATAAATAAAAAACAAACAAACAAACACAACACACACACACACATAACATATACATAAATGAAGACAATAATAAAGGGTAATAAAACAATATTTTTTTTAATTTTCAATTTTATTTTTTTATATTATATATATATATATATATATATATATATATATATATATATATATATATATATATATATATATATATATATATATATATATATATATATTATAATATATGTCCCTTAAATCCATAAGGGACTGTTCGACAGGAGTTTTTTACTGAAATTCTTTTGTTGGCTGTAAATTTCATCACTTTTGTCCCTGTCACAAGACTGACTCCGACCTAATTTTCCGGGTTGGAAAACTTTATGTGGTACATTGTAGACTGTTCTTTCTCGGCCACTTCTGTTTAAGTTAGTGCAATTAGGAATTGAAGATTCACTTATTCTTGAAGGTTTCTTGGGTAATTCAGTATCATCGTCGTCATCATATTGCATTTTATTCATAGCTTTCACAGTGACATCAGAGTCTTTGATATCATCATATAATGATTCGTAATGACCGGTATCTTTCTCCGAGCACTTTTCAAGAGCTAACTCCAAGTAATTTTTCATAATTAATGATATCTCTTGTCTCTTCATTGATGGTAAGACCTTTTGCCTTAACAATATGTTTAAGGTTACCATCTTTCGTTCGTATTTTAACAGCATATGATTTTGGGCCTGTGCATACAAAAGATTCTCCATAATGACCCCTTCCCGTAATCTGATATCTCGTCTGTCAGTTCACCTAAGAAGTTTCCTGTTTCGGGAACTTCATCATTTTCGCCTGCAACAAAAATACACGAATCTGTATCGCAATACAATGCCCTATGTTTGACTTTATTTAAGAGCTCGTATAATTTAATGCGGGCGTAAGCAGTGGTGAACGATGCTATAGGAATGTTTGTAGCCGTTGACGAACGTTCAGACAAATTGTTTTTCGATGTAGTTACAACATATTTTGATCCAATAGGTATCACCTGGAGAACGTCAATGTCGCATTGATTGATTAATTCCCACACTTCCTTATCGCTAGTGCATATTTTATCCTCACGAACAGGTGTATTTTGGGCGAATTTACCCCATAATGAATTGAGGCACAGTTTCGCTATGAAACGCATACCGGGGTTCTTCTAGATATTGTTTATGTCAATTTCGACACATTTTTCTTTGAAAAGACGTACGAACTCTAATTTTTTCTCAAAGTCAGGATCTTCTTCATGAATACCGTTAGGAAGTCCTGAAGCCTCCGTCTTAATTTTCAGGAAATAATTGACGTAATCTTCAAAGAGGTACTCCATTTCTTTAAACGACCAAACTTCGAAAATCTTAAGAAGTTTATAACCCATATTAAGAGCTAGCTGTATTTCAGGTGTTGTGAAACGCCTTCGATAGATCTTTCATTTTCATTATGAGTGCATTTCTGGCAGTTTTCTTTTGCACATGTAAAGCAAAGAGGAAATATTAATTTTTTCTCAATTCTCACAGGTAGAACGGGGATGTCTAAATCCTGAGGAGGAAGAATCTTAATAAATGAAACGCCGAAATATTCATTGTTGAGACCATTCTTGAATGTCTCAATGTTGGGTACTTTGTCCCCTACAAGTTTCTCAGGGGGTCCGCAGGGATACTTCATTCGTTTCTGAACGAACGGGTAGAGCGACGTATAGTCCTGATACATGATCTTTTTGCCTTCAGTAGGTGGATAGTAATAAACAAATGGTTCAGTTCGACCACCGAATAAAGATTCATCTATTACGAAGTCTATTATTAACTGTATCGTTGCTGATACGGATTAGCATATGCACCAATAGTTATGTCTTTGTCGATATGGTCAGGATCCTGAATGGTTAAAGTTTTCTGAATCTTCCATTCGCACTCCCATATTCTTACAACATTGAAACCAGCTTCTTTATATAATTGCTCTTTTTTCATTGTGATATTATATCTATCTTCAGCTGAAATTTTATGAAAGCGTACCTTTACCGTTATCACAACCTCTATGACCATGCCATGCACATCCATGATACAAAAAGGCTGTTTTCACACCATTGACATAACCGAAACCATCAGGATATAACCAACTATTTTTAATTTTAAAACCTTTCTCTCCACCATTACGAGCATGTCTTATATTTATGTTATTGAGTTTTTCCTGATATATTAACCATTTAATAGCTTCATAAGTAAAAGGTTTACTGTTCTCTCTACTTAGAATGGTGATTTTCTTTTCAGGCATAAATACATTCTTATAGATGGTGAAGCATAGAGACGCAATTGTTGAGCAGTCAGCTAAGCAATCTATATCGAAAGGCTTTAATAAAACTTTGCTCTGAATTTTTCAAAGCACCGTCTTAATACATTTACGTCTGTGATACAGTACTTCTTGCATTCTTCAAAAATATTATATTCTTTGTCTTGAAAGCTTGGTGTAATATTCTTCAAATTCTTGTTTTTCATCAGCAGACATTTTTTAAGTTTCAAAGAAACCTTTATGATATCGAGCCCTTATCTTTTAATCGATCTTCACTTAAAAATGTATAGGGAAAGAACCCCTTTAAAAACACCATGGTCGGTAATCCCTATACATTTAGGCATGTTCTTTAAAGCACAAGAGGTGAAAAATAACGTATCTCTGTAAACGATATTACCATTACAACCCATATAAATGATCTTGTTACTTCTCTTTATTGGATCACTATTGATGGCGTTTGTGTTAGGGTGAGTTAATAAAGAGGCATAGACATACTGATAATCAAATTCTCCACCATTATGCGCAGTCACAACTACTTTTGACCTAGATCTATTTATGGAAAAGTTCATTAAAAAATCTACAAACTTATCGAATTAAATAGTCTGAAATTGCTTCCAATGCTTGTAATTTCGAAAGCGTGTTCAAGGCCAAGAAAAGTCTTCCCCCATGTTTGTTTTCCCCATTGAATTTTCAATTTAAAAGTTTCGCTAATGGAGATCAAGAAGGGCATGACAGGACTAGCAAAAAGCTGCCGGACACACAAAAATTGCTTGTACAACTCAAGAAACGGCATCAGAAGCAAATCGACTCTTAGGCAATACCTAGAAAGAGGTAAAAGATTCAGTGGACTACTTGGGAAGACACCAGATGCCCTCAATTCAATAATTGATGGAATTTAGGATTCATGAAGACAAGAACGCTATTCTGTCCCCTACTAACAAGCTTGTGATTCTATTCTGGGAGCGGATGAAGATGAAGATAAAACACATTATCCTTCAGGTTATGCGTTGATGTCAGCTGCAGCATATCTGCTAATAGTTCATAGCTTTGCACAGCACAAGGATGAGAATATTTCTGCATTTAACTATATATATATATATATATATATATATATATATATATATATATATATATATATATATATATATATATATATATATATATATATATATATATATATATATATATATATATATATATATATATATATATATATATATATATATATATATATACACCCTCTACTTAAATAGATCTCTGCCCGTGAACGGTGGTGATGTGCGAAAAAAAAGCAATAATTGCAAATTTAAAGTATCGAAAAATTTATGCACGTTGGATGCCAAGGCAGCTGACACAAGACACGAGGAAACCACGGATCGATATAACTAATGAAATTCTAAACCGTTATCGTCAAGAGGGAGCAAAGCCTGGTAATAAAAATACCATAGTCACATTGGTTTTGACATAGGAACATATAGGGCCTTATATCCTATTGGTTTTATCATAGTATCATAGCGCAGAGTCTTGCTTCAACTTATGGGGATGTGTTCAAGCATCTAGAGGAAGGTATAATCGAGACAGAAGTTTAGCCCAGGGACTTGGCACAGACCTATTATTAAGAAAGCTAAACAAGTCACGAAAAAGCTCCCTCCTGTGTTCAACTGTAGTCTTCGGGTGAGAAACAGTTCTTCAATGAACCTGACATCTTATACTGGTGTTTAGTTTCTCGCCTCTCATTTCAAGCTCCTTCTTTCCTTTCGAACTAGCAAATGAGGCTTCTATCTCGAAGGAGTTTCTTCAGATTCGGCTGAAGATTGAATCCGATGGCAACAATTTTACTTCTAGGAAGCAAAAGGGCGACTATTCACTTATCGCTAAGCTACAATCATATTTGGACTAGCAGTCAGCCCATACGTATTGGGAGCAGTCGGCATCATGGTCAAAAATATCCTGCTGATCTTTGCACTTTCATCCTTCAAATCAACCCCATTTTCACACACTCGTCTCTGGATGCTCTGAAAATTTTCTTCCTTCTACCCACCTCCAGAATGAGAAGACAGTTTTGATCTTTGTTCATGGAGTTCCAACAGTCAGGAGCTCAAAAATATTTTTGAAAACAATGATAAACTGTCTTCACATCAGTGTGAAGAAAGAGTCCTGGACTGTCTGTACAATACCACCTTGGACAACATTAAGCTCTTTCAACTTTGTCTCCACCAAACGATAGCTCCTTTCGGAGATCTGTAAGGTTTACGACTCCCCTCCCCTCTCTCTCTTTTCCAGTTACCATCATGGGTTGTCTTCTAATGAAGAAGACTTTCGAAATAAACTTGGGTTGGAACGATAGAATCGATGAAGAGTTGAAAAATACTTGGGAGAAACTTCGTCTTGACTTAAATAACTCTGAGAGAGGTGGCTTTTTTACGTTCTTGTTTCGAGTCTTTTGATTCTGATCATTCCACCAAAGTCTTATGTGATGTCAGTTCGCAAGCTTATAAGTTTGTTGAATACATCCCGTCGAGAGAAAATGGTCACTCTATTTTGTGGTCCACGGGTAAGGCGGCTCCTACTAGAGGAAAAAACTTGCCGTGTCTCGAGCTTGTATTTGTCTTCATGACCCTTGAAATGCATTCCTCAAATTTTGACGAACTTTAGGGGGGCTAAATTTTGATATCTTAACATTTCTGATTCATAAATGTATTTGGCATCTTGAAGGTCAAAAGTCTAAGCAGATTTTTTGTCAGGAACAAGATCCAGGATTTTTCTCGGATATCATCATTAAAAGATTATCTCCTTGGTTTCTGAATTCAGGTATGTCAGCTCTGAGGACAATTCGGCGAACCTTCTCACAAAAGGTTTGTCATACTCGGATTTCAATATGAGGTTACCATTTTGGTCTCGAGGACCTGAATGATCAGTAAATGTTTCCTCATATTGGCACAATTATAAGTTGGGTTGAGGGAATGTTAATACAGCCTTAATTTCATCCTAGTTCAGATTTCTAAAGACTTGCCTGTTCTGAAGTTAGAGAGGTTCTCCAGTCTCATCTCTCTCCATCGAGTTTGCGCTCTATTTATCTTTCGATCAAAAGCTGAAAAGTGGACATGAACTGTGACTCTAGAGCTCGTCTCTACTGTCTCAGGATCACGCAGCTGGAATCTTTTTCCGAAGAACTGAATTTCCTACAGGGATCAAATTCAACCCTTCTTGAACTGCTCTACATCAAATTTTGTCAATCATCTAAAACTGTTCATGAACAACTTGGGCTCATCAGAAGCACAGGACCCCTTTCTCGATCAAACTACTACCAGTATGAAGTTCTTAATCCTAAAAAAGTCATTATTTAAAGTACTTTATTCGTTAAAGATGATCATTTTCGGTGTAAGCATCTAGGCATACAGGCAACTCTTACCCATTTTAGACCGAGAGGTTTTTGGTATGCTCGTGTTACAATCAAGAGGGTCCTTGCAAATTACATAGTCTGTAAAAAGTTCAATTCATTTTCTTTTGAATACCCTCGTTTCACGAATTACACCAATACACAAGTCAAGCTTTTTTTATGTCCTTTCAAGCACATCGGAGTTGACCTCCAAACACTGGTGGGTCAGAGTTAAAAATGCCAGCTTTTCCATGGTGACAGGTGCTTGTTAGAACACAAAGAGGACAAAATAATCTATACTCTATTAAAGACATTTACCCATTGGAGTTATCCTTCACTAACAGCGGGTCTAGTACCAGTTCTATCTCACCAGATAATGTTCATAGTGATCATCCCAAAGTCACACAGGCTTTCTCTTCTAATCAGGGTGTTTGCAGTGTTCATCCCCTTCGTAGAGCTGCCGTAGCAGACAGACACCGTTTAGTATATCCTAATTCCTCTGAGGATTTGGAATGAGTTTCTTATTTTCGTTTTTTCCTGTTAAAGATCAGGCGTCATCCTGGCAAGGAAGGATATAAAAACTAAATCAGTATTTATTTATTTCTACATTATTTATTTGTTATTTTCAATCTGGAAATCTTGAGGAAATTGTTCATATTCTAACCCCAAGAGTAAATAAACTTTTCCTTTTTCCTTAACTAACAACATGAAAAAGCACTTTTTTTGTTGGAAATGTAAAAGAAAGCACGCACTTCTTATACTGATTCTATGGAACTAAGATGTTCGTTCTTGTTCGATATTAAGAATAGTTTACTTTGTGTATTTAAATCTTATAATGAACATATTTGTTAAAGATTGTGTTCTGAACTTTCATAATCCAGGAGTTTTGAAAGTTAAACTTTTTGACTACGAGTACAGTTCTTGCCATCGTAGTTTTCATCTAGGTGCATACTGAAATTTCTAAATCATATGTCTGCAACCTACACAAATTATCGTTGAAATAGTGGTGATGAAGTTCGTTTCCAACATAATTTAAACCTTTGCTGATCTTTCGCAACAAACGTCTTTTCTTCTCTTTCTCTGGACAAGGTAGATTATTGAAACAGAATCATCTTTTCAATCCATCGTGAAGAGAAAAGGAGAGGGAGGCGAAAAATCGAAACCGTCCTAAATATATTATAATTTTTAGGACGCTACAATGAGGAAGAAACTAGCTTCTATCAGTGGAGGAGGAAATTTTCGCCAATCAACTGATTCATCAAATATAAGCTATACCTTAATCACTACGGTAAGTTTCTATGCTGTTCCTTTCCATGTGTATGGCTATTTTGAGACATTATTTTAAATGTCAAGATAAAAAAATTATTTTTATTTTACACTGCCCTTTTGTGTGGGTTATGATTTACAAACCCACCAAATTTCCTCCTATATGTGTTTTACGATGTTAATGTTAAAATACGTTTGTGTATTTGTGTGTGTACATGACAGAGACGATTTGGTAGTACGGCACAGATAAAGACTTAGATATATAACAAAACAATGAAAAGCACAGTATAATCATTAAAGAGTATTAGTAACAGAGAAGTTTGCTTCCATTTGCAGCATATTACGAGCTATGTTAGCAGTCTTGGGTTAGGTGAAATCTCGTTTAGAAGAGTTAATTTACAGATTACAGCTCATATATATATATATATATATATATATATATATATATATATATATATATATATATATATATATATATATATATATATATATATATATATATATATATTGGGATTGTAGATGGTTAAACGACAAGAAGCTTAGGAGCAGCAGCTTGCAATTCCCAATATAGCAAGTACGAATTTAAAATTTTGCTCGAATCTCACTTTCTAGCATTTAAATATTTAAAGTTTAAATATTTATTCGAATATCAGCCCGAGCTTTAGAGAAAAATAACTTTAGAAGAAAACATACCTTATTTTTAATGTAATAAGTTCGTAACATTTCTCTTGAAGAAATTTTTGATGTCTCCTATCCAAAGTCGAAAATTATTGATTTCCTTCTCCAGAGGTTCGAGCTGGTTAGTTTTAGTAAGGCAAAAGCTTCAGATACTGTACCACTCCGTTAGCGACCTTATTCAGAAATTTACCAGGGTAAAATTGTTTATCGAAAGGCGTTATATTAACGAAGCGAAAATATAACTTAACTTTCACCATTAATAGTTTAAGACAAAATATGAAACTCTTCAAAAGCTATAAATTTCTTTAATACGAAAATCTCGAATTTTACACAGTTTTGAATTTAACACTTTTAAAGAATTTGTAAGAAAAGGTTGATCGATGCAAAATTATAACACAAAATGGTTTTAACGAAAACTAAAATTTACGGAGCAAAATAAAAAAATCATCTTCACTTCACCATAACAAAAAAGTCAATCAATCGAAAATTCAATACGTACTTTTTACGCACATTCTAAATTTTGTTTTGTAACGACGTTTTTCAGAGGTGAAGTCTTTCTCCAAGTTATCATTCTCTAAACTCAAAGCTGATATGTTAAGCGTTAAATAGATTAAAGGACTATAATCAATTACAATAATTAAAGAAATTAGATAATTAATGTGAAAAGCAATTTAACGTAATTAATAATTCTAAAATCCTCCCGGGGGGGGGGGATGACTCCCCGGAAGTAAAAGGGAGGCATATACTGATTTGCGAACGTTCGACAAGCTCAATCGACATAATGAACACAAAGTTGCATTCATACACTTACAACTAAAATTTACTACTTCATCCGAAAATCGTATAAACCCACTCCTTTGTCGATATTCCCACCCTTACCTAATCTGATTGCGATACCTGTCTTCTGAAGTCGATTTCTGTAAGAGCATCGTCCTAGCTCTAGCCGCGGTTACGCGGACAGGACGACGAGGCTTTGGACAAGAAGGGTTCGGTATAGATGAAGGAACAGTCCGATCAGTGAGAGATTGGGATCCTGAAGAAGGTACTATATCAGAACGATTGTCCTTTCCACTCAAGCGGGTATAAGATTTTGATAGGATATAAGTTCGACTGTCCTCCTGGCGTTTTCACAGATACCGTTCGTACCTTTCCATCATCTCCATGGATGAGTTTGGTAACGATACCCATTTGCCAATAAGGTCTTTCTTTCACAGGACTTTTGATCAGGACGACATCATCAACTTGTCCCATTTAGCCTGATACATGTTGCGACTTGACTCTCAAAGACTGAGAAGGTACTCATGATATCATCGAGTTCGAAAGTCTTCGAACCGTTCAGATGATTTACGAAGAGATGATAAAAGCGCGTTCCTGGCCTAAGAGGTGGTATTCCAGAAAGGATTGCTTGATCCTGTTCCAGGTAATGCCATACTAGTTTTGGAACACGGTTTTAGAAAACAGTTCGGAGTTATAGGCATCATCTCATCATCACTCGATGTATAGGTGAGCAGTCTCGAGTTTATTGCGTCAGCAATTTCCGAGAGTGTGGTAACGAAATCAAAGTACTCCAGAGATGAACGTCCTATAGTCTTCAATAGACAGTCTTTAACGACACGTATCATGCGCTCCACAAGCTACCAACCCAAGGACTGTAAAGTGGTATGAGCTTGTGTTCGATCTGGTTTTTGCGCAAAAACTCACTACCGATTTCTGACACAACAAACGACTCGATGGCGTCAGTTCCCTGGATGAATCTCCGAGCGTTGTCACTGTAAAGTACATTGGGGACACCGAATTTTACAACAAACCTCTGAAACGACTGTACGAATGACTGAGTTGACATATCAGGCACAAGGTCAAGATATATGGCTCGTACATGCATGCATGTGTAAATCAAAATAAACATCTTCTGAGATGTAGGAGAACCTTTCACTTTTACCCACCAATGCTTTGTAAAATCTAAGCCGACATGGCAGAAGGGACGGAAAAGGTCCACTTGAGCCTTAGAGAAATTGGTGAAACGTGGATACTGAAAGGCGAAGTTGTTAAACTTTTTACACACAATACATTCCGATAGCACCCTTTTAATTGTTGTACGAGCGGAGGTGATCCAGAATCCCTTCAACCTGATGTTAGTTAGGGTATCTTGGATTCCCAAGTGCTTACAATCGAAGTGTGCCTGTCTAATTAACAGATGAGTAAGGTGATGTTTCTTTCCCATGAGGATGGGGTTTATTACGTCGTACTCGTAATAGTTCAACCTCGAAAGTCGACCCTTACTTCTGATTAATCCTTCGTTCGTCTAAAAACTAAATCAGGTGGTCGAAGGGCGTTCGATTGCCTCTCACGAACCTTCTCCAAGAGCGGTAGCTCGAAAATCGTGAGAAGTCTACCATAGGAGGAGACTTGGCTTCGCTGATGACTGCAAACACAGGAGAAGATGACGACGGAATAGACACTGCTGTCTCCAGATATTCACACACTGTCTTTGGCCAGTAAGTGGGATCCGAAGAAAGCCATTCAGGACCATGAGACCATAGCTACTTCTTATTAAACTCTTAGAGAGAAATCCCTCTGGTTAATAAGTCAGCCGGATTCTCTTCCGACCTGACATAATGAAATGTCGACAACAAAGAGTGGTCCTTTTTGAGAGCGTCTGTCATCAAACGAATATCCTGGATGCGATTCCGAACAAAGATACTCTTGTTCTTTTTACCTCCGTATAGTAACCGTGCTAATGAGATTTGAGAGTCAGAGAATATTCGCACCTCTCGAAATCTAGTGCTCGAAAAGCTGGATAAAACTTGAGGCAAGCACTTCAATGCCAGGTATACTGAAAGTAATTCCAGTATGGACAAGGTTTTTCCCTTCGAGGGAGCAACTTTTCCTTTTGACCAAAGGATGTTGGAACCATTCGACTCCGATGTTATATAGGCGACGAATCCGTAACACTGGGTACTCGCGTCACAGAAAAGATCAATGGATGAATCAGTATCATTCGTTTCAAAACATGAACGAGGAAACTTCAATGTCTTCAAAGACTCCAAGTCCTTTCGAAGTTTTCCCCAAGCTTTCCTCAAATCTTGGTCCACTTCTTCATCCCAGCCGATTTCTTGTTCCCACGTCTTTTTTACTAAAAGACGGCCACGTATTGTCACGGGAAGGAACAGTGACAAGGGGTCAAAGACTTTGGCAACCTCTGAAAGAAGCTGTCGTTTGGTAGTTACTTCACCAAGTTTGAAGTCACTTAAGGAAAACGTGTCAGAATCAACATGAAACAAATATCCCAACAACAGCTCTTGGCATTGATGAGTAGAGATCTTATTTTTCTGCTCAAAAAGCTCTCGAAGTTCCCGATTGTTTGAATTCCAGGAACACAGATCAAATCCGCCTTCCTTCAAGCGGTAAGTGGTTTGATAGAAAATATTTTTCATATCTTCCACAGAAGAGCAAGTATATAGGAAATTATCCATATACAAATTGTGGATGAGAAGAGAAGAACAAAGATCTGACGGGTATTTAAGGGCATGGTGTTTTATAACGGAGCATAAAACATATGGACTTACGGCCAACCCAAAAATAATAGACGTGTATCGAAACGTCAGAAGTTCCTCTCCCTCCTGCCAAAAGAAACAAAAGTTCCTATCTCTCTCCAGTTTCAATCGAGTCTGGAGAAAGGCTTTCGATATATCGGCCATTACTACAAACTTGTTGGTACGAAACTGCAGTAACAGTCTGAAAAGAGAAGGCCAGAAGATCGATACCAGGGTACGAAGCCTGGTTGAGTGAAGGGCTGTCTCCTATCTTCAAACTGCAATTGAACACAGGACGGATCTTGGTCGTCACCTGTGCCTGAGTTTTTATAATGGGCCGATGAGGAATCCATATATATATTTATGAAAATCCTTATAAGGAACCTGTATTTGTTCTATGATTCCCTCCTTCAAATACTGTCTAAAAATGTCTCCATAGGCTGAAGCTAGACCTCTCCCCTCGAGGTTCTTTCTCACACGATGCAAAGCAGCCAAAGCTACTTTGTAATTGGATGGAACCTCTTTCAGGACGTTTTCGTACCAAGGGAGTTCGACGTGGCACTTCCCCTTCCCGAAAGCAGATACCATCTTCGAATTTCTGGATGAAAATCGAATCGATGGAACCCTAGTTCGACTTTTCATTGATACCAAGTGACTCAAGACGATAAAGATTCTCTAAACCCAGATCCAAGTCGACATCTGAATGAGTGTGAGTCAAAGGATCGAAGTAAGAAGGTGTTGGTTCGACAACATGGCTGACCATGTACTTCGGTACCTTGGAGACCGACTTTTGAAGTGTAGAGGGAATCTGTCACAAATTTTTACGACGATGGTTCGACTGTCGAGGAGGCAACGAAGATCTTTCATTAAATATGGAAGTGATCTGAGAAGGCGTCAAAAAGGCCTTCACAGGACCAAATGGGATGACTCCACGACACGACTCAAACGCGCTTCCTCCAAGACAATTAACACGGAAGTGCTTAAAATGGTGCAATGCGTCAATACCCAAAAGACCATCTATATTTTCCACCTCATCTCCCAATGAGTCTTGTAGAAGCCATCTGCGATGTCAACTTGACTGCGCAAAATGTTGGACATTGCTTCCTTTAGGCCCTTGACGTCAAAACTGACATCAAGATCTGGATAGATAAAAATAGGCATCTTTGTGTATTTCGTTCCACAAAGCAGCAGTTCTAAATCTACAGAACGCATGTCACGTTCTTGCTCGCCTAAGAAGGTCTTAATGGTGTTACGATACGAAGGAAGAGTGCTGAACTCTATACCTAGCCTTCTTAGCAATCTACTACCGAAGTAGCTACGCTGTGAACGGAAATCCAACAACATGCGAGATATTACGATTTTGTTGCCCTTTTTCACCTTGATGGCGATGGTCGGAAGAATGCAGTTAGACTCTGTTATGCCATTATTAGTACACAGATGCTGAGACGATGTAGAATCTGATGATTCGTTTAAATGGGCATTTTCAGAAGATGAGGGCGACTTCGATTTAATACTCTTTTGAAGAATATTAAGAGGGTTTTGCTTTTGCTTCAGCAGAACACAAAGCTGTGATGTGGGCTCTACTTCGGCAGAGTCCACATGGTCGAGTTAATCCATATCTCTTGGCTGGGCAATTTCCAGAGGCATGTTTCAAGCTGGAACAATTACCACACATCCCAAGCGACACGCATCTTTCTCTTTGGGACGAAGGAGTAAAATAAGTAGTACAAGAAGACATGTAATGTCTACCATCACATATCTTGCAGTTCACTGAGGAGGAATCACCAACAGGGTTACTCTCTCTTGAAACTGCTGGTCGATGATCACCACTAAATGGTTTCGAAGATGCTATCTTATGCTCTCTTTTCTTTGAAGAAGCAGCAGTAAAAGAAGAATACTTCTTATCTTTGCGAGGAGGTGAAGAAGGTTTACTTTCCTTCACATTCTTAGTTGAAGCTGACGTATAAGAGTACGAAACGTTTCTCTTTTGAAACTTTTCTAAAGTTTTTAGGACGTGATGGTAACGTTCGAAAAGGATATTGACAGAAGGGTACTCCTCCCTTGTATTAATTTTCAATTCCCTTAGAAATGATGAAGATAACTTATCAAACACTAAATGGCAGACAAGTCTATTGCCTGGTGTACCAAACTCAAGAAAGTCCAGTTCAAATTCTTTAAGTTCGTGCAGATATGCACGAACTTCTGATATAAAAGCACGAATGTCATCTAAGTTCTTGCCACTTAAGACTGGAGCCGAGTCTATTTTATGGAACAAAAAGTCGATAATGAAATGTTTATCAAGATAAAGATCTTTTAAAATCTTTATAGCTGCCGAATAATTTTCGTCCACATTAGACAAGTGCTCAATGTCTCTCAGTGCAAAACCCCCAAATGAGCTTTTAAATATTGAAGTTTAGCAGCTGAAGTTATATCAGTTCGACAGCCGAAAGTATTTTCGAAAGAGAGAAGAAATGATCGAAACTGAAAACGATCCCCTTCTCCTTTAAAGTTGCTGCATTTGAGTGCAGGTATCTTGATCTCCTGCTTGGGAGAGATAGTCTTCAATATCTGGTTGAGCTCTGCACGAGAGAGAGCATCTTCATTCGAATGATTTGAGGATGACGAATGTCGGGGTTCAACTGGTGGAAGAGGGCGCACCTTTTTTACGATTTTCTGGATTTGATGATGATAGTTGGCAGCTGAAATTATTTCCTCATTGAGTTCGGCTTTGTCGTACTTTATGAGCTTCGACTAGCAGATCTTAGCCTCTATGTCACCATCCATCTGTCGAATTTCCTCCAACCTGAGAGAAACTTTCTCCAGCAACGATGAAACAATATCCGGTTCGACTCCTCAGGAGCCTCAACAAAAGGGTAACCTTTCTTCTCAACACCCCTCTTGACATCTTTAATGGAGCCATTATCTTTCTTACAGCTCCCATGAGCTTGATTCTCTCTTCTGGTTCAATACTGGCATCCTCCTCACCAAAATCACTGGAAATAGTGCCTTCCAGATCCTCTAGTAGGCTGAAGCAGATGTCAAAGCACTGATATCCATATTCGAAATTAGAAAAAACTGAAAAAATAAAATTCCAGAAAATTCAGATTAACCGATAGCAAGCAGTAGTATTCCGAAACGTACCCTATGGTCGAGGGATGTCAAACAGTATTGTCCCTTTTCAAGTCTATTTCGATACTAGGAAAGATTTCGAATAAAAAAACTCAAATTGAACCTGAAGAACGACAAACTGCTTTGGGAAAAGGATTAGTACCACAACCATGCTTGTAAGCACCAATCTTTGTGACTGATAATAATGCTACTCGACGCACACTCACACCTACTACCATATATATGTATATATATAAATATACTATATATATATATATATATATATATATATATATATATATATATATATATATATATATATATATATATATATATATATATATATATATATATATATATATATATATATATACGAGCTGGACTTCATCGGGATAGGACGCTTTAAATAGAGGAGGGAGAAGAAACTGTTAGAGCTGAGAGAAGAGTTAGAGGGAGAGTACTGAAAGTGAAGAGGAAGATAAAGATCTGAAAGATCATAAACTATCAGAGGGAGAGTGTGAGTTTCGACTCTTAGAGAGAGTGTTCTAGAGACCTCCAGTGGGAGAGTCTGAGAGGGCTTCGGAGGAGCTTCACTGGATTGTTTTAGTGTTGTGTTAAGTGTTGTGAGCGATTGGTGAAGTCCTTAAACATTGCTCTTCACTTTGTGAAAATTTATAATTTTTAAAATAAGTTTAAGAAAAAAAAAAATATTAATTTTAATATTAATATTGTGAAGCAGCAAAAGTTTAATTTTTATTCTCTTGAAGAAACTAAATATAATATATAATATAAGAAATTAATTTAAAAATTTTTTTTGGACATTGTTCTTCACAGTACTGAAAAGGATATTTTGAATAAATAAACTGGAGGAGCAGGAAAATTTAAATAAATAAATAAATAAAAAAATAAATAAGAAGAAATAAAAGGAAAAAATACACTATGTGTTTATTCGTGTATATTTGTTTTGTTTAGTTTTTGAAGGAAAGAAGAAAGAAAGAAAGAAATTTATTTTTATTTTTTTTTAGTGCATATTTTTAATTTTTTATTTAGTGAAGTTGCAGTGGTTACAAATATAGAATACAGTGCTTATTTCTTACTAAGAATTTATTATTTTTTGTAATTTTTTGTTTACAGTGTTCACGTTTAAAGTGTGGTGTTTATTTTAAGTGCTTTAATATAAACTAGGTGTATATTTTAAATTATTTTTTTTGTATTTTAATGTGCTTTAGATTTATTTTATTTCGTTTTATTTTTTAGATTATTTTTTGTATTTATGTATTTTTAGTGTTATGTATTTTAGTGCTTTATAATTTTATATTTATTATTAATATTTTTAGTGATAGTGATAATTATAAATTAGTAGTGTATTATTTATATTTTGGTGATTATGTATATTATTGATTATTATTAGTTATTAAGTTTTAATATTTGATTATGTATGTTAGTAATTTTTATTAGTTATTAAGATTTAATATTTTTTTAAGTATTTAGAATAAATTAGGTAATATAAGATAATAGTAGGAGCCTCGAGGAATTGGTAGTAGCCTCAGGAAGTGGAACCTACCATAAAGCGTCATATTTCGTGTGTGTGAGTGAGTGAATGAAGTCAAAAGTGATGGCTGAAAGAAGGGGAGCTACTAAGATACTGAAAGTGGGAACGTTAAATGTAAGGGGAGTGAATAAAGAAGAGAAACGAGAAGAAGTGGGAATAGTGATGAAGGAAAAGGGATTTGATGTTGTTGGCATTGACGGAAACGAAATTGAAGGGTAAAGG
>SEYY01024341.1:20000-22188 GCA_009176605.1 Armadillidium nasatum | reverse complement strand
GAAAAAAATTGCGTAAGAGTACAGATATTCCCAAAATAATCTTTCAGTATAGAGAGAGTAGAGAGAGTAAGAGTACAAATATTTATAAAATGATTTTTCACTGAAGGGAATAATGAGAGTGTTCAGATATTATCCAAAATAATCTTGGAGGAAGAGTACAGATGTTTAAATAATAACCTTTTAATATAGAAGCAATAGAAAAAGTGAATAGGGAAGAGTACAGATATTTGTATGTCATTTTATGAAGCCTGAAGAATATCCGGATTTAATCTTCCATTTAAACAGTTATTTTGCTTTCTTTATTGAGCCAAGAATATTCTATTGTATACGAAGGAAGAATTCTTGTGTATTCCCAATTCACGTTGTGCAATCGAGCAAAGTGCTTATATATATATATATATATATATATATATATATATATATATATATATATATATATATATATATATATATATATATATATATATATATATATATATATATATATATATATATATATATATATATATATATATATATATATATATATATAATATTATATATATATTATATATATATATATATGTATATATATATATATAATATATATATATATATATATATATATATATATATATATATATATATATATATATATATATATATATATATATATATATATATATATATATATATATATATATATATATATATATATATATATAATATATATATATATATATATATATATATATATATATATATATATATATATATATATATATATATATATATATATATATATATATATATATATATATATATATAATTCTTGTGAATTAAATTTTGTTTCCTGGGTTCTGGAATGAGCACTTTATTAATGTCTGATTGTCGTTTCGTATCTGGTGTGAATTAAGGTTCATTAGCAGCTGTACAGAAAAATAAATAAAATTATTTGATTTCATTTTGAGTATTGATAAATCATTTTAAAATCTTTCTTTTTTAAAGGTTTGTAAATTTATTCAAGTTTTTTTTTCTTAAATTGGAGTACTCACCAAAAAATTAATAGAATTTTTTTTTTTTTTTTACACATCACCACCGCTCACGGGCAAAGCCCTATTCAACATTCAATTCTTATACTAAAAGGTGAAACATGAGACAATTTCAAGTGACCAAAACTCTTGAAGAAAATTCCAAAAGCTTTAATAGACGATCTTTTGAGACCAATTTTAATACTCTGTCAAATAATTTTTCGTTCTCTATTTTTAATGACGTTTTTGTTCGAGAATCTTATTCTGAACACATTCTACTTCAATTAAATTCATATTATCATTTCTGGGAAATAGGATAAAAAGTACGTAAATTCACATACTGAACAAAACCTATTATTATGAAATTTTGTATTGGAAAGAGATTCTTTAGGGATATTAATGAGTTAACTAAGGTTGATATTCTCTATTATCTGTCTCCATTCTCTGTCTTCCTTCTCTGCCTTCCTTATCTGCCTTCATTCTCTGTCTACATTCTCTGTCTTTATTGTCCTTTTTCTCTCTCTGTCTCCATTCTCCGTCTTCATTTTTTGTATGATTAATGCAAACATCTGCACTTGATCCTAAGAAATTTTAAGTGTAGACACACTAACTTTTTGGAATAATAATAAATAAATATTAAAATACGTTAATTTAAATCATAATTACTGTAAAATGAAACAGGAAAACTGAAAAAATTTCGTTAGGGTGTCACCAATAAGTTCAAAACATCAAAAATTAGAACACCAAAAATATAGTGGTAAAAATTTGATGAGTGTAATGGGAAAATATTAAATCAGAATTATATTAGAAAGCATGAGAATTACAAACGAGCAAATTAGTGGGTAAAACAGGGATTATGAGAAGGAATAAAAGAACTTTTTAATCAGAATTGGTTGTTGAAAGATTGAAAGACAAGAGGAAAAATCTTTTATCTTGAGTTTATGCACTAAAAATCAATCAGATGACAGAGTACATCTGAAAGGTATTGGAGGTGAATAATAGTGATAGAAGGTATTTGAGAGAGAAAAGATCATTCAATAAGAACATTAGGAACTTTATCAGATTAAAGAGAAGAGGAAGAAATGTGTTTGATGTACAAATAAAGAAGTGTGATGGACAACTTTGACTTTATGGGTATGGAATTTGAGAGAGTTTGTCAAGTGTAAAACGAAAAATTA
>SEYY01024341.1:0-15000 GCA_009176605.1 Armadillidium nasatum | reverse complement strand
GTTGAAAATATCCACAGAAATTCATGTTCAGACATTGCACCCCTTTGGCAAAGGGGACGTGAAACGAAAAGAAAAGAAGCATCAGATGGAATATTGAGAAGAGAAGAGAAGAGAAGCGATTGGGTTAAATCATGCGAAGAGAGTCAAAAGCAATGGCGACAGGTCTAGCAACCCGACCCAATAATTATTGCTTAGTGCTTGTAAAAAATCCTGGACGAGCTTGGAAAACCACAGCTCCGAGAAGCAAGATCTTCGTGAAAGCTCTTTGAGAGTGTGTTAAGAGGTTAGATGGAGAAAGTGCTAGTCCCACTGAATGGATGAAAACCTTCCTTGGAAGTTTAAGTAAAACTCAAGGACTGACACTGAAACCAACGAGCAGAAAAACATGATCTTTTAGATCACTTTTGGAGAGGGACTTTTAAGACCAGATGACGAAATATACTGGTCCCACTGACAGGGTGAAAACCCTTCCAGGGGAGCCTATATATATATATATATATATATATATATATATATATATATATATATATATATATATATATATATATATATATATATATATATATATATATATAATATATATATATTATATATATATATATATATATCCTTTTTATTGTGAAGTGTGTTTGCTTTATATTTATTTATGAGTGCTGGAAAAGCGAGTTTGTTTATCCTGTGAAGCCAACTTTTTAGAAAAAGAGGAAGAAGAAAAGCTCAAATCAATAAATCGATGATTAAAATATGTGAAGTAACAAAGAGAAGAAAAATAATGTAATTTATGAAATTCTCAAAATACCTATATATATATATATATATAATATATATATATATATATATATATATATATATATATATATATATATATATATATATAATATATATATATATATATATATATATATATATATATATATATATATATATATATATATTATATATGTATAATCTATAGGGATCTGTGGTAGGCACTCCTTTCCTCTTTTTCCACAAATAATGCGCACTGTATATAAAACATTAACACGCTTACAGAAACTTTTAAAACGGTTATAGCCAACGCATATGCAGTCTTGAAGATGTCAAATGAAGATTCTTACAAAAATTAGTCTTTTATACACTTCTCAACATCTCATCAAGTGACGAAGTTGGTGCTGCATCCTCGTAATTACCAAATTGTTCTTGAGGAAGATCTTTATTCGTGAATTTCAGTAGTATTTGAGAAATTTACTCTAATTATCATTTTATTGAACATACTTTTTTTTCCTAGAATCGAGACCTCATCTTTTTGTTCTTAGTCTATTTGCAGATGTTTGAAATTTACTAAAGTAAAACTTACTTACTCTGTTCTCTCTTACTCTCTCTCTAACCTAAATTATTAGTCAAAGGGAGATGTTGCAAATGTGTCCTCAATGATATATTTTTCATTTCATGCCACTCTTTTGGAGTATTTTTATTTTGCTTCCTTATTACTCATACTCACTTGCAAATTTACAACTTAATTCATTTGTTCTGTTTATTTATCCTCTAATTCAGCAAAATATTCAAAAGTCAAATACTATAGAATATTTAGCACAATATTTAGCACAATATTTAGCACTATTTAGCAGAATATTTAGCAGTATCTAGCAGAATATTTAGCAGAATATTCACCAGAATAATTACCAGAATAATTACCAGAATATTTACCAGAATTTTACCCAGAATATTTACCAGAATGTTTACCAGAATATTTACCAGAAAATTTACCAGAATATTTTGCAGAACACGTCTTCTTGTGTTTATTTTTTCTGAAATATTGTTTTTGATGATCAAATTATCTCATTAATATAACTATTGAACTGTGCAAGAGAATTATAATAAAAGATAAAATCTAAGTTTGTAAAAGTTAAACGATTTATGATGATTGCTTCTTTTACAAATAATAATAATAATAATAATAATAATAATAATAATAATAATAATAATAATAATAATAATAATAATAATAATAATAATAATAATAATAATAATAATACTTAAGCTCAGAGACAGGAAAGTTTTTTTTTTGGATTTATCATTTTTACTTCATGTGTTTTGTGAAACAGAGAGAGAGAGAGAGAAGAGAGAGAGAGAGAGAGAGAGAGAGAGAGAGAGAGAGAGAGAGAGAGAGAGAGAGAGAGAAAGCTATAAAGAAATTTTTATGATTTTCTATCCATATAATAGTAATTATAATAATAATATCAATAATAAAAACAATAATAATAATAATAATAATAATAATATAATAATAATAATAATAATAATAATAATAATAATAATAATAATAATAATAATAATAATCACAAAAATCAGAAACCTTCATTTTCACAAAATAAAAAATTTATAACAGTAGTGACCCTCCCCCCTAAAAAAAAAAATTAAATAAATAAAAAATAAAAAAAAATAAAAAAAAATACAAATATATTATCCAAATTTTTAACTGAAAACTGCTTCTGAGGTGAGGAGATGACGATTGAGAACTCACCTTCTAAAAAAACCAAAAAAAAAAAAAAAAAAAATGCAACAACAATTTTTGCATATAAAAGAGGGAGAAAAGAATCTCAGTTAATGACATCTGACTCTTGTTACTATTTTTGTTTTAATATCAAAATAATTCTTACAGGTTTCTATTTTCAGAAATGCCTCTTAAAAATGGTAATTCTCAGTTACAATGGTACTCAGTACTTTAATACAATGGTAAATTCTCAGTGTATTAATACAATGGTACATTCTCAGTACTTTAATGCAATGGTACATTCTCAGTGTATTAAAACAATGGTACATTCTCAGTACTTTAATACAATGGTACATTCTCAGTACTTTAATACAATGGTACATTCTCCGTACTTTAATACAATGGTACATTCTTTAATCAATGGTACATTCTCAGTACTTTAATACAATGGTACATTCTCAGTGTATTAATACAATGGTACATTCTCAGTACTTTAATAAAATGGTACATTCTCAGGAAAATATCTAATGATTTGGACAAAGGATTTTTATTATTTCCTTATCCGAAAATTAATGAAATTAATTTGAAATTATATTAGTAACAAAATACACGTCAGATCAAATCTTATCTAATGAGAGTATATATATAAATACATTGTAAAAAATATCAGTAAAGGTTAGAGAGAGACATTAAAAAAAAAAATGATAACTTAAACATTTCTAAAAACAGTAAAAAATAATAATAATAATAATGCTACAACTACTACTACCACTAATAATAATAACAGTAGTTAAAATGATAATAATAATAATAAAAATAATAATAATAAATAATAATAGCAATAAAAATAATAATAATAATAATAATAATAATAATAATAATAATAATAATAATAATAATAATAATAATAATAATAATATAATAATAATAATAATAATAATAATAATAATAATAATAATAATAATAATAATAATAATAATAATAATAATAATAATAATAATAATAATAATAATAATAATAATAATAATAATAATAATAATAATAACAATAATAATGATAATAATAATAATAGCAATAATAATAAATAATAATAATAATAATAATAAAGATAATAATGATAATAATAATAATAATAATATATAATAATAATAATAATAATAATAATAATAATAATAATAATAATAATAATAATAATAATAATATAATAATAATAATAATAATAATATAATAATAATTTTTGTAGTTTTTTTATTCAAACATTGACCTACCATCTTTAATTCAAATAAAAATTATCAAAATCTATTTTTGTAAAAAAATTAAAAAAAAAAAAAAAAATTTTTTTTAAGTTTTTAAAATTTTTTGTTATTTATTGCTAAAAAAAAAAAAATTTAATTTTGGACCCAAAGTGCCTCGTTTGTCTAAGTGCATAAAAATATTTTATTTTTTTTTTTTTTTTAATTTGTTGCTATTAATTTTTGGTACATTGTTGCTTTATGTATTATTATATTTACTCTAAAAATTTTAAATGATGCATATATATATATATATATATATATATATATATATATATATATATATATATATATATATATATATATATATATATATATATATATATATATATATATATATATATATATATATATATATATATATATATATATATATATATATATATATATATATATATATATATATATATATATATATATAGTATATATATATATATATATATATATATATATATATATATATATATATATATATATATATATATATATATATATATATATATATATATATATATATATATATATATATATATATATATATATATATATATATATATATATATATATATATATATATAAAGAGTGGCACAAAGATTATAATTCAGAACTTTCTTCTTTCGTTTTATATTATTATATCTGAGGCCTTCTCTCTGATTTCCTTTCCGGCCGTTCTATAGCTTTTGTTTAGACGTCCACTGTTCATCCTTTAAATCAATCAATAACGAATGGTTCTGCTTTATTACCATCTGTCTTGATTTCTTTTCATCAATAAACTTTTTCCATTCACCCCAACCTTTATCCCTGACACTGATGCTAACGAATCTACCCTTCATTACTTCTTTCAATTTAAAACTCGACAGCAAACAGTTGATGCTAAGAGATTGACCTTGGAACAACTGACCACGGATCTTTCTTGGATTTGTAATTTGGGGCAGAGAGAGAGAGAGAGAGAGAGAGAGGAGAGAGAGAGAGAGAGAGAGAGAGAGAGAGAGAGAGAGAGAGAGAGAGAGAGAGAGAGAGAGAGATATGGCTTTTCTCTATGCCTCAATAAAACATTTCCTTCATCTGTCTATAAGTCATTATCTTCCACACAACTATAATATGTTCGATAACATTCAACTCAAATCTTCTTCCGCTTCTTAATATTTTTTTGGGTTTCTTTTCCTCGTGATTTTTAAATGGAATGGCCATATTATTATTCCCTAAAAGTTTACTAAGATGTTTGTTATTATGAGGCACGTTATGAACTTCTTCTCACAACCACAAAAGCTGACTCTGTATAGGAACGTTTTTCGTCCTTGTATGTGATAAATTTGAATCACATATGAGGGGTGACTTCACATGCATTTCTTGATAAGGTGGAGTCTAGAGCTTTTCGTCTTGTCAGTTTTCCTGCTCTCACTATCACTCTCTAAATTCTTTCTAACAGTCGTACTGTTTCAAATCTAGATAATTTAGGGAAGAAGTAATGGAAAGAAAGAAAGAGAGAGAGAGAGAGAGAGAGAGAGAGAGAGAGAGAGAGAGAGAGAGAGAGAGAGAGAGAGAGAGAGAGATTTTATTTAAAACAAATTTTTCGTTCAATTTTTTTTTTCATCTTTTGATAAAATAAATTTTTACTTAAATTTTTTTTATCTTTCTCGTAAAAAAAATTTAAAATCAAAGTTTGATAAAAAACATATTCTATATAGAAAAATAAAAAAATTTATTATTATTTATATTTTAGTTAGTATAATAGTAATATCGCTTGAAATTAAAGCATTTAACGGTTTAATTTTATTAAAAAAAATTAAATTTTAAATTTTACTTTATGAAATAGTAGAAGAAAGTCATAATAATAATAATAATAATAATAATAATAATAATAATAATAATAATAATAATAATAATAATAATAATAATAATAATAATAATAATAATAATAATAATAATAATAATAATAATAATAATAATAATAATAATAATAATAATAATAATAATAATAATAATAATAATAATAATAAAAATAATAGCAATCATAAAAATAATAATAATAATTTTTATTGTCATTATTTTTATCATTATTATTATTATTATTATTATTATTATTATTATTATTATTATTATTAATAAGATTATCATTATTATTATTCTTATTAGAATTGATATTATTATTAGTATTATTACCATTATTATTATTAATATAATTTGTAATAAAAAGAGCAAGGAAGTTCTCACATTTATCAGATTTAAGTGAGTAATTCTGAGTTTTTTCGAGTTGAACTTAAACTCCCTCTTTGATTAACTTCATCCTAAAATGAGTGACTTCTCTTTGTTAAACTCTTTCTGCTATTTCTGTGAGTCCACCAATATTTCTGCGGTTTTTGTGACACATATCATTTCTTCAAGTAAACTTTTAAAAGTTTATGTGATTTCAGTCCTTTCTACTACTCCAGTTACTCCAACTCTATCTGCAACTCCTATAGTTCCTCTTCATTCCTAGACTTTTATGCTCTTAACTTTCGTACCACTCCTGTGACTTCAACTCATTATGTATATTTTGTTACTCCAACTGATTATATGACTTGACTTGTGACTCCAACTCTTTCTGCAACTCTCATAACTTCAATTCCTTCACCATCGGTGACTCCTAATCTTTCTACAACTCTAATAACTCCAATTCCTTCTACCACTTCGGTGACTCCAAATCTTTCTACAACTCTAATAACTTCAATTCCCTCTACCACTTCGGTGACTCCAAATCTTTCTACAACTCTAATAACTCAAATTCCTTCTACCACTTCGGTGACTCTAACCGTTTCTATAACTAATTTAATTTCAACTCAATCTACGACTCCTGCAATTCTAACCATTCCAACAACTTTAAAACTTTCTACTACTTTATAATACAAATAGTTGCTGACATTTGAATTACAGTAAAATTACAAATTAATTTACAATTACAATTACATTGTATTTAAATTACAATAAAAGTTTTAATTAAGATGAAACTTGAAACTTCATATAATAATAATAATAATAATAATTTTTATTATTATTATTATTATTATTATTATTATTATTATTATTATATATAATAATAATATAATTAATTTTATTATTATTATTAATAATATAATAATATATTATTAATATTATTATTATTATTATTATTTATAATATTATTAATTAATTATTATTATTATTATTATTATTATTATTATTATTTTTTTTTTTTTTTTTTTTTTTTTTTTTTTTTTTTTTTTTTTTTTTTTTTAAATTAAATTATAACTATCTATAACAATAGCCAAAATATTAAATTAATAATAATAATATAATAATAACAAATCTTTAAAATCTTCATTAAATTATTATTATTCACTTTTGTATTTTATTACTCTTATATATTTACATATCATTACCATTTAAAAGTAAAATTACAAAAAAATTATATACCCTTAATTTTGCGGATTGATATCTTAGTTTATTATAACAATATAGACAAATATATTGAATATAGTATTATTTATTAATAGGTGAATAAAAAAGTAATGTAATTATAATTTATGATATTAATGAATTAAAAATAATATAATAATAAATTAAATTGTAATTAATAATTAATATATAAATTAATAAATTAATAATAATATGAATTAATTAAATAAAATATAATTAATAAAAAAAAAAAAAAAAAAAAAAAAAAAAAAAAAAAAAAAAAAAAAAAAAAAAAAAAAAAAATAAGAATAATAATAATTATTATAATATTTTTTTTTTTTTTTTTTTTTTTTTTTTTTTTTTTTTTTTTTATTAATAATAATAATATATTTGAAAATAAAAAATCATATTATAATATCAAAATAATTTATCACATATCAAATTAAATAAATGAATATATATGATAATAAGATAATAGATAATGAAATACAAATGTAGAAATTAATGATTAAGATTGATTATAGTGAAAGAGATGAGAGTATAAGTATGTTCAGTCTTAAAGGATAAGAGTAGTAGAGAGATTATTGTGATTGATGAAAAGTAAACAAATGAATTAGTGGTGATATTGTAAAATTGAAATCTTATTGTAATTTTAACTGTATTGTGCAAAATGGTCAGTAAACTATTTGTATTAATAAAAGTAGTAGAAGTTTTAAAGTTGTTGGATGGTTAGAATAGGAGTCGAGGAGGATAGTAAGATGGTGAGTATGGAATGAAAGATTAGTTAGAGTTGAGAAAGAGTTGGAGTAACCGAAGTGGTAGAAGGAATTTGAGTTATTAGAGTTGTAGAAAGATTTGGAGTCACCGAAGTGGTAGAAGGAATTGAAGTTATGAGAGTTGCAGAAAGAGTTGGAGTCTCAAGTCATATAATCAGTTGGAGTAACAAAAAGAATTAGAGATGAAGACGAAGGATGAGAGAAAGATGAGAGAGATGATTCTGGAAGAAGGAGCAAACAGGAGTGAGGAGTAAGTGAAGATCGGTTAAAAGAGCGTATAAAATCTGAGAAGGAAGGGATGAGGAGAGGAAGAGAGAAGAGGAGAATAAAGAAGAGAAGAGAGTAAGAGAGACAAGGAGAGAAGAGAAAAGAGGAGACGATAAGAGCAGTGTGGGACAGTAGAGTGAGTGTAGAGAATGGAGAGGACTAGGAAAAGAAGTCAACATAGAAGAAGACTTTAAAAAGTTTAAAGACATGAGAGAGAGAAAGAGAGAGATATAAATAGAAAAGAATTGAGATATAGTTCTCTTTCGCTTTCAGATAACATGCAAGAAACGAGCAGTCTCAAGACGGGCGAGGCACATAATTAAAAGGAGTTATTCTATTGGGGGAAGAAGTGTTCAAGAATCGTAGGGAGGCTCTTTCCAATCCAAACTTTATCAGATCAATAAAGACAATTCGAGAGAAAATTTTTATAAAATGTAGACGTTTTGAACACTTTAATTTAGAGCGAACAAACAGAGAGTTACAATTCTAAAGGCCTATATTATTTCCTGAGTCTTAGGAATGAACTTGTTAAAAACATCATAAAGAGGGTATCCCAAACTTTATAAAGTCTAAAACTCCATGAAAACTACATTATGTATAGCTCATAAAGAATATTAATCTATAACACTTATTAAATTTAATACTATTAGATATTAAAATTATAATAAACTATAATTTGATATGTAATAGTATATTATTATAAATATAAATCTTATATTGTATCACTCATTTTTATTATACTAATATAATATATTATATAATATTTAAATGTTTTAATAATTAAAAAAAAAAAAAAAAAAAAAAAAAAAAAAAAAAAAAAAAAAAAAAAAAAAAAAAAAAAAAATAATAGAATAATAATAATTAAATAATAAATATTAAATAATAAATAAATAATAATAATTTATATAATTTTTTTTTTTTTTTTTTTTTTTTTTTTTTTTTTAAATAATTATTAATTAATTATTAATTTTTATAGAATTGTACTAATTAATATTAATTTTATATATTAATTTAATTATATAATATTAAATTATATATATATTATATTTAATTATATTAATTATTATAATTTAATAATTATATATTTAATTATTAATTATTATAATATATTAATATAATATAATAGTTGCAAAATAACTGTAAGTTTAATTAATTGTTGATTAACAAGTGTGTAACTTTGTAAGTGACTTATGTGCACCAGTTTATGTATCCTCTTTGTAATTATTTATTCATCTATCTATTATTATTAATTATTAAATTAATTATTAAAATATTACTTTTAGAATATTAAAAACTAACAATTATTAATTTAAATATAAGATTTCTTTTTCCTATCTTACTATATTATTAGTAATCCACCGTTTTGACCTGTGCAAAAACTCGCTCAGCAATCCGAAATATTTGGAAGTCTTTAGATTAGCTAGTTAAAAAAAAAAATATATAAAATAAAATAAAAAACTAAAAAAAATAAAAAAAATTACTCTTTGACTTAATAAATTGAGAACCCTCTTTCCAAAAACAACTGTTATAAAAAAAAATATAGCGAGTGGTGGAGAGGGGGGTGTTGGGGGAGGAAGAAGATACTATCATGTAGACTGACTATCTGAGAAAGTTATAAGCTAAGTTTAACAAACAGATCTAATATTTGAAAAGCGGAACGAAAAAGGGCATATTAATAACGTCGATAAGTAAAGGAATCTTTAACCTACATGTAAAATTAACATAAAATTATTTATTTTTTATTTTAAACTAAAGCATTATACGTACAGAAATTTGTTACTAGATCCATCTTTCCTTAATATCAATCGAGACTTATGATTTTTATTGATATTGTCAAAAAATTTTAAATATTAAAATTCCCAATATTATATAATAATGAAATACAACACCTTAAATGTCCTTAAAAAAAGAAACATCGAGAGAAAGAGGATAACAAACAAAAAACAAAAAAAATCTAAGAAACAAGAATTTAAAAAAATTAACATATATATATATACATAATAAAAAATAAAAAAAAAAAAAAAAAAAAAAAAAAAAAAAAAAAAAAAAAAAAAAAAAAAAAAAAAAAAAAAAAAAAAAAAAAAAAAAAAAAAAATAAAATTAAATAAATAAATAATAAATAAAATAAAAATATATGTAATAATAACTAATAACAAGATAAAAATCATCAATTACCTCACATCATCATACTTATGACTCATACGATAAATAAATACCAAATAATATCTATCTCTCATCTCTATCTCTCCAAATTCCCTCTTTGCGCTTTTTTACTATAACACTACTATACCTACTATTATTGTAAGATACCTAGATTATTGATTCAGTATAACGAACATGTTTTATGCACTAAAAAAGTTCATTTGGTAGTAAGATGGTTTAGCGTACTTACTCATAATGGAAGATTAATCTTCGGATAGGTGTCTATTGGGCGAATATTTGGGAAAACATGATCATTCAAGTCCCATATATTAATTTTTACCCATACACATTTGAGGCACATTTGCGATAAATCTGAAAGAGCCTAACAAAGACACCAACACCTTATCTATCACCACACACAGAACTGACCACACTGGACTAGCGACATATATAGATTATCATACCTATTACTCGTCATATGTATTATTATATATTATAATAAATATATTATTAACTAATCACATACCATAAAATAGGTAATACTGATACTACCGTATATATTTCTATACTATTAATTAATATAGAAGTACATATGACTACATATTATATATATTATTTGTTAATATATAGTGTACATTATAAGTTATAGTATATATTGTAGTATATATAATAAGATATATAGTACCTATATTATCACTATATACAGTATGGCCTTCTTATATTAATAAATCAATTTAGCTTAGTAGACTTTATAAGGAATAATATTAATATATATATTATTACCTAATTATCCATTAATATAATTTAACTACTATGATAAGGTACATATATAATTATTATATAGTATGTGACGGGAGTAATTTTTAAGATTTGTATGTATTTATTATTACGACTAATATTATATTATAGGTATGCGTTGAGTAAAGATTGAATATCATATATTATATAGACTAGTATGATAGGAATAAATGTAATAGTTATTATACAGCGTCAATAATTTATTTTTCTGTAGTTAATTTCGTCAATTTTAAATATAAGAGAGAAAAAAAACTTTTTATCTGATAAGTCTTCGAAAAGAAGCATAAATGTCATTAATAATAATCAATAATCTACATATATACATCTTACATTAACATCATTACATTAATATATTAATAATAATATATTATTATTATTATAGTTGTTATTATTTTTAATAGTAATATTAATATCAATGGTAGTAATATAATAATAATAATCTAATTACATAATAATCATAATCAATAATAAATCAATATATCGATACATAATAATAACAATAATAATATATAATAATAATAATAATAATAATAATAATAATAATAATAATAATTAAAATAACAATAATAATAATAATAAAAATAATAATAAAAGAAGAAGGTTTTAGCGTTGTAATTTTGAAGATGTTATGTCTTTGTGGAACATTATGTAGAGTAGAAAGAAGAAGGAAATGAGTGTTTGTGGCATTGAAAACAACTTTGTATGTCAATACTATAATTAGGAATTGGAAAAGTTAGTTGCTCGAAGGACACTCTTCCCTAGGGAGGGTCAGTTAACTTCTGTTGGATGGAACGTCTTTCCAAATATAAGGTGTATTGTTGACTTAGCAGTGGATAAGTGCAACATAAAAGGCTATTAATGTAAAGTTGAAAAAAGGTGGAATAGGACGAAAACCTGAAGAAAAAAAGCTATTAATAGGTTTAAAAGAAGGCGGTGGCTGTCTACAATAGGAACTACAGGAAAATTGGTAACAAAGAAAATCAGAGAGAAAGTCGCACTAATAAAAATGATTCCGAAAAAGCTTAGATATGAAGGATTCGTGCCAGATTCTATCGAAGGCTTTCGGTATGTTCAGCGGTACTGCAAAGGTTTACCAAGATGCCGAAGAGCATATATATATAGTATATATATATATATATATATATTTATATATATATATATATATATATATATATATATATATATATATATATATATATATATATTATATATATATATATAATATATATATATATATATATATACATTATATGATACAGTGCCTACGTAAGCAATAATTTTCGAATATGTATAGTTGAGTTAAAAAGAAGTAAAATAAAGAGCAATTTTTCTTCTTTTTTTTTATGCGACATGACATACTCCATTGAATGCTATTGAAAGCCTTGCATTCACAATACAATCATTTTGCTTCGGTATTTTTCTTATTTTTCTTTTATTCCTTTTTTGATCCTATCAAAGAGCAAAAAATCTCTCGTGCTTAAACTTTACATTACAAAGAGGCATAACTTTGGGGTTAAAATGGGAAAAGAAATGGTAAAATGTGGATGGAGTCTTTCTCTCACAAAAAAGTTTGGATGAGAAATTCTGTGATCAGCTGAGCATGTCAAAAATATCTTGAAAATAAAGAAACATTTTACTTTCAAGAGTTCACATTCTTGAATAAAATTTCTTCGTAAAAAAATATTAATCTAAATATGATTTAAAGAGAGATATCCAAATGTAGTTGAAGATACAAGGCTTAAAGATTGTATATACATACATACATACATACATACATACATACATACATACATACATACATACATACATACATACATACATACATACATATATATATATATATATATATATATATATATATATATATGTATATATATTATATATATATATATATATATATATATATATATATATATATATATATATATATATATATATATATATATATATATATATATATATATATATATATATATATATATATATATATATATATGTAGCGGTAGAGCAGTCTACCGTGGCTCAAACGATAGGGTGATTGACTGCCAGTTCGATCCCACTTGGGGATCTAGGTATATACTACCTAGAAAAGTTCCTCTCCTAGAATAGGGCAGTGCTCGCGGGATGTGAATTTAAAAAAAAAAAAAAATTAAATAAAAATAAAAATATATTCTCTTCCTTTTTCTGTTCTGTTCTTTACTGTGAAGTACTCTTAAATTATAAAGAACACTTCCTTTTATATTTTCTCACTTTCGAAGATTTGGAAATTTTCAAACATCATTTTCAACTACATGTTTTGCGTTTCTTTTGATAGTGTACTGTTTTTTTCTTCTTCTGCTGGTGGGTTTTAAGTACGCCTTTAGTATGCATTTTGCATTTACTTATATATAATATATATATATATATATATATATATAATATATATATATATATATATATATATATATATATATATATATATATATATATATATATATATATATATATATATATATATATATATATATATATATATATATATATTATATATATATATATATATATATATATAAAACTGGAAACTGGAATGTCAGATCCGGTTACCTTAGCGGTCAAAAAATTTACCTTAGTAGATTTTCTGTAATTAACTATAGTTTACGGCATAGTGTATTACATTAATTTCAATTCCAACATCAATACTTACATATTATAAACAAATATATGTAACATAAAAATTAATCTGGTTCTAGGGTAGAAGGTTAGCTCTCAAAGAATTGAAACCACACCATTAGGTAGCTAGAACATCCTAGAAGGTCAACACACTTCCTTTTAGTGAAACTACTAGTTTAATTAAAATATTCAGTAAAATATCAGAACACTAATAAACTAGACTGTAGACCTTACATATCTTGCGAAATTGTAAATTTTCAGATCTAAACATTTTAATTAATGGAACTAGTGATGCAGTCATAAAACTTGAGATTGAAATCACTGTGCTTAGGCATATTATTTTACCATCATGATATTATAAATGAATCATTTAATGATAAAATTATATTGAGATATAATTAAAACTTGATACTTAATTTAATTCTCTCGTTGAAAAAGTGTAGTTATTTTGCTTTGTTTTTCATTTACAATTATATTGATACAGAACAATCGAACATTTTACACTGAGTAATTTACCTCAGTTATTTGTTTAAAAATATTTTTTTGTGTGTTTATGTAAAGGGGAGAGAGATTCAGAGTGTTTCATAGATGATCCTTCATTTGTTTATAATAACTGTATTAATCCAAATAAATAATAACAGTAGGAAACATTCTTTTCATTATGATAAATGTCTTGCGTCTATTTTTAATCCAATTCATATCTTTCGTTTGTTTATCATTTGGCAGGAAAAGAAAGTTTTATTTCGATAATATTTAGAGAATTTATTTCAGGGACTTATGTGAAATGAAAAGAGAATTTTATTTCTATCTTTAGTTTTGGATTAGGTCATTTAGGCTACTGGTAAAAGGAAGCTATTCAGTTGTAGAAAAAAAAGATTTTTGATTGATCTGAGAGGGATAACGATAAAATTTCACAGGTACCCAGAGTACGAAATTAAAATACATCTAATTTCTCAACTTTTAAACAAGTAATTTGATATAAAAATAATAAAAATATCGAAAATAATAAAAATACATCGAACTTCTAAACTTTTAAACAAGCAATTTGATATCAAAAATAACTTTATAAGTTGAATATTGTTTGGAAATTGTACAAAGTTTTAAGCAATTATTTCTTTTCATCATTTTCTCATAATTATAAGTAATGAACTATTTTGTAATTTAAAGAGATAATAATATGTAGAAATTC
>SEYY01024340.1:37500-65000 GCA_009176605.1 Armadillidium nasatum | reverse complement strand
GAAATTCAAAGCCAAGCCCAACCTGCAAAAAATGTTAAATTACATTAAAAATTTACAATAATGAGGAGAATCTCGTGTGAAATAAATACCTAAACACCAAGACAATTGTACATTCATCTCAGGTAATTAATTTTAGCTGTAGAACTATTACAAAAAGTTCTCGAGGTTTGTAGCTCTTACACAATTCTCATTCATACAGAAAAAAAAAATGTTACAATAAAATCAGAAAACTTGAGTAATAGGCTAATAGCAAAACAGTTTTTCTTCTCAATTCCTAATTTTTTTTTTTTTTTTAAATAAAAAAAATGATCATTAATAAAAATTTTTAACTCTACTCTTCTATTTTCTTGGATTATGAACAAGACAAAATCAAGTGTAGTAATAATAATGGGAAGAGAACCAAAGTAGCTGAATGGAGAATTTCTGCCAGCTTATTTTAGGATTAGAGGTGGATGGAAAACCTCATTTGTAATTTACCAGAAGCTTAATGACAACTACCATTCTACATGAAGTTGTGGCTAGTATGGTTGATGGCTAGCCAACCATACATATCAGTGTATAACACCTTTTTTTCTGAAAATCTCCTGATAAAATCAAACTTAGGGAGTTACATGAAAGAGGACTACCAGAAGCTATTCCTTCCACAAGAGCAAACTAAAAGGGTTTTAAAGAGCTTCTACAAAATCTTACATATTGCCTAATTAAGTATATATTATATTATATTCATAGCTGAAGCATTGTGTTGAGTTTAAGCCAAATAAATTCATTTTAAGAAAAATCTGTCCTTTCTGCATGCCTTGTTTTTGTAAAGAAACATTTATATGATTTATAAATTATTATATATAATTAAATATTTGCACCATTATAAACTGGAATTTATTATTGCAAAGCGTCTACAGCTGGCATAAAATTAAATACTACTGTGATTTAAGATATTTAACTGACCTCCCATCCCTGATTAAATCAAAATAATAATAATAAATACCTGATAGGATGAGTTGGTGGTAATTCTGTCATTGCAACATCACTGGCAGCTTTATAAGCCACTAGAGAATTTTCAGCAGCTTCTTTTCTGTCGTTGCCTGTAGCAAATTCAGCCAAATACCTAAAGGGAATCAGTATTTTAAGAGATGTTTATTTATTAATAATTATCATTAGTACTATTAAAACTTAGGTATATATCTAATTTTAAGTTTTTAAAATATTATTCCATTATCAAACTATCAAATTAACTATACAAATCAACTACATTCGGCATTCGTAAATGGTATTAAAATTAGTTTACTTTTTTCAATATAACAATTATATGTAGTAAATACAAGATATCACCAGAAAACTTTAAAAATTTTAATACAGTAATAATTAAAATTAACATTAAATCTTGTCATAGTAGTTAATTCTATTTTGACAAAAAGTAAAACTGACTAAAACAAAAATTAATATTCTGTAATATATATATATATATATATATATATATATATATATATATATATATATATATATATATATATATATATATATATATATATATATATATATATATATATATATATATATATACGCCATCATACCTGTGGTAATCGCCCTTCATTTTATAGAAGAAAACTTTGCTCTCCCCAGCTGAGGCTGTAGGGATTAAGTGTTGATCAAGGAGTCCTAAGATGTCGGAGCAAATGTCCTTCAACTCATTTTCGACCTGAGTCCTATAAGATCTTATCATTTCGAGTTTTTCATCTCCTCCTTTATTTTCTTCTTTTTGCTCTATGGATGAAATTATTCTCCAAGAAGCTCTTCGAGCTCCGATTACATTTTTATATGCCACTGATAGAAGATTTCGTTCTTCGACTGTTAGCTCTACATCCATCGATGCAACAGCCTTCATTGCTTCTACCATTTCTACAAACAAAAATGCAAAATATATGAAGTTTACAGGAAAAGTATAGTATAATCAAATCAAATATATTAATACATTTAAAAAAAAAAAAATCCTTTTAAATTTTAAGTAATCCTGGTGAATAACAAATGAGGTACTACAAATATTTTAAGTACATTAACTAAGGTATTATGCAATTTGTACGAAGGTACAAAATAAATTCCTGGGAATTATTAACAAGCAAATAATAAAAAATTATTTTATTCATATAGACTGGTGCAACCTGAAATAGAACATATATTGTGTAGGCTAATTCTTAAACAAAATACTCTGCCTTTTTTTGACTAGTCCCTTTAAATAAATTAAAACCATACTGAACAAATGTTTAAATAATTACCCTCTTCAAGCACACATACAAATGTCTTTGGATATGCTTTTTTTTTGTTTTTTGTTTAATACATCTAAGACTGTTTAGAACTAATATTATTAAAACAATATCCTTCAAATTCAATCAAATTTACATGGTAGCACAAACCAATTATTATTATTCTTTTGGACATATAAAATCCAAGTCATTCTGAAGAAAAACTTATTACTCATACTCTAATAACGAGAACACAAACTACTACAAGTAGGTTACCATCAGCTCTATTGTTTATAGAAATCCCACTCTCAATAGCTTTGAATTTCTGGTATATTTAAAGTTCAAATAAAGATACTGTAACTCATACAATTTCTTAAGATACATAGAGCCTTTAGTAAATTCACAGCAACGTTTGAGAATACCCAAATATGAATAATTATGTTGTTAAATGGATATTTACATCATGCCAAGTTTTAAAACTTATTCACCAGGTGCCTTATTAAAAAATATTAACAAAAGAATTATATTCCAGTCAGCTGGATATTTCATAAATACGGAAAAATTTAAAATATTTAATTTCTTTCAGAAAAAAAATATATTCCCTTGGGAAATATTTTGTTGTAATTTCCATTAAAACTAGGAAAAAACGGTATTCATACATATAACAAATGTATAACCTAGATTTTTATTTCCTTTAACTGAAAGATCTTTAAAACCAATCTTTTAAATTTTTAAAATTTAAAATCAATTCAAATATCTAAGCATCTTGGTATTCTTTATAAACCTCAGTAATAAGGTTATTAATTTTTACTTTTGACAATTTAATCTAATTTGAAAAATCTGAAAATCTTTAAAACCAATCTTTTAAATTTTTAAATTTAAAATAAATCAAAATCTAAGCATCTTGGTATTCTTTATAAACCTGCAGTAATAAGGTCTATGTGATATTTTTACTTTGTGACAATTTACTACTACTAATTATTGAAAATATTACGCTAAACAATTTACTCATGAAAAATAAGATATGATAAATGCAAATAAACTTATGTGACAGGTTTAATGTTAAACTAAGTCAAAATGAAAAATTACTTATTTTACTATTTATTCAATTTTTATGAAAATCTTGGAGTAGAATAGATAATACTGTAATATCTAACTTTTTTTTAATTTAAGAGCAATTTTCTATTACCTAACCTTTGACCTCTGGTCCCAATTTGAAAAGATGAGCGACTCTACCTTGAGGGGGAAAAAAATTGATGTATAAAGAGGATTAAGGTTTATGCCTTCTTTAAAAATCAAAAAATAATCTGTTCTGTGAAGATTTTCTTGCAAGGTCTTGGAATATACAATGATCCTTAAATGTTTTGAATTTAACTTATTTCTGTAGTTATACTTGTAAACAACTAGAGCAGGTATGTCTAATAGCATTACCATAAGAGATAATTTGTAAGTTGTGGTATTAGACTAGAATATTGCTAAAGCTGGCTGGATATTCAATCTCTAGCTGAAGAAAAAATTTACTGCCTGAGTCACAACACTAGTTGATGGTAATAAAATAATAAATAAAGCTATATGTGTGGTTTACTCAAGTAACACCAAAGTCTAATCATGTTTTATTTTAATTTCACAGTGAATACATTTAAGATTGAATATAAGAACTATGATGAAAATGATTTTTGCCATAGGTACACTATCATGAAACTAATTTAAATCATTAGATAGAGGGGTAGGTAAATAAAATAGCAAAACTGTCTTCATTTTATGCATTTTAATAATAATGTCTTAATTCTAGGAACACATAAGAGTCCACATAAAATTTTTTCATTATTATTTCAAGAGGAAAGGGAGAAGATGGAAGTAATCAGTAATCTACAAAATTTTCAACTTATGTAATCTGAATAATTTTTTATTTACCAAATTGATCATCAGATTGAATCAAAGTTAAATCTGATTTCAAACCAATAATAATTTGAATTTTGCTTGCTTGAAAGTAGGAGTACAATATTTAAAAAATTACAATCTGGGAACTCTAAACTTTATTTGTCAGTTAATGAAATTTTAACTCCAATAATGAAGTGTATTTAAAATATGAGAAGCTCTTTTCACTCCAAAAATACAATCTAAAATAAGTAACATCAGTTAAAATAAAGCTTTATTTAATCTACAAACTTTGGGGGCAAAACTCTTTTTTTATTAAACACAGAAGATGACTATTTTCAAATTTACAACACAATGGAACAAAGTATTTAGTAAATATAAAATGTGAGCTGATCTACAAAACCATATATAAAATCATATACTTGATACACATATTGGTACTTTAATTATTCAAAGCAAATTCTTATTATATCGTACAACCAGTGTCAATTACAAATTAATACAAAGACATATATGGCTAGTAAAGCAGAGCCGAGTATATCATCACATCTTATCTTGATCACCCATATAGATTTAACTTCATTAATGGAACTAACAATCATATTCTCAGGTTTAAAGAAGAAAAAAAAACTATTGCTGAAAAAATACTAATACAGAAACAGATGCCATGCCTATTTCATCTTTCTATAATAAACTTTGATCAGAAAATTATAATCTAATGGAAGAATTTATTTACAAACACTGGGATGCAAAAAATTCTACGTACAATTTCTACCTCTCTCAGATAGAATTTTAAAAAGGAAAAAAATCCAATTTCCTTAGCTTACCCTTCACCCTCTTTATAATGCCTTTGGTACATCAATGTCTTCCCAAAGAAGAGAAACCAACATATGCAGTATTCAATAATTGGTCTTTTAAAATTTTTCTAATTCACTCCTTGCTCTTATAGCTAAGATGGATTATCCTTAAAACGTTATTCCCTCTCCTCAAATTAATATTACTAATCACATCCAAATCTTTTTCATTCACAAGTACAAAATTTATTAGAATAAATCTTTTGAAGAATATTTTTTACTATAAAAGTTTATTTAAACCTTTACAATTCCCTCAACATTTTTAAGATAAACCAGCATATCATATCAGCAACTGGAGCTGAACATTCTCTTGTTCAAATCATTTATACACATACTGTATATTAGGAATAGATTTCTAAGAAACTCAAATTTTCACCAATTTTAAAGATTCAAAATTTTATTTTTATGCAGTCTCCCCTTTCCATTTGAATATATTCCTTTATATGGTTAGATAATTCTCCCCTTTTGCTACATTGATATATTATGACTTGCTTAGAAACTACTAAAGAGCCTGTGAGTTAATGATGGTTTAACATTTCACAGAGTTCAAATATTTATATTCAGAACTGAAATTTATCAAGGAATGAATATTATTGTTAGTATCAGATTTTGTACTAAAAATGTTGGCTCTACATTATCTTGCTCATTTTAAAAACATTAATTTTTTCATTTTTATCAGCTGGTAGGAAATTTATCAAAATTGAATGAAAAAAAAAAACAAAAAAAAATTTTTTTTTGAGTAAAGACAGTAAATCTTTATTTTGAAAACTCTTTGAAATAGTAAATACTCCTTTATGAATAACATTTAATGACAATACAATAAAAAAAAAAAAAAAAAACTCCTAAATGAATGTATATAAAATTACAGTCTGGCAATCTACTTTCAAATACAAAAAGAATATCCACAAAATAAAAAATGTTGATTCACATTTGAGTATTATAGTAGCAACATATTAACATGTCATTTATTATTATTTAACATTTAATACTAATATAGGATAAAAATATTTAAATACAAAAGGTATGTAAGGGTAGGTGACAGACTTTAAGTATTTTGATACTAGTACTAGACTTTGAAAAGACGATTAAGCAAAATTAAGAAGAAAATATACAAATTATGGAGGTATGTACAAATGAAGTGATGTTTAGAAGACCCACTAGAAAATGATTATTCAACTTTATCAGTGCAATGAAAGAAGAGGCAGAGTTGAATTCTATATTAAAAATGTATTCAATCTAAGCAGAAATCTAAATTTAAGGTCAGATTCAGATAATCTTTATATAGGTCACTATGGTTAATATTTTATTTCCAATATGCAAAATAGACACACTTTATAGAGCACCTGGTCAATCAGAGATTAGATATATCAATGATGAATGAGAATGAAGCCGCATGAATGATGAAGTAGGTAAAATTAATGGGTTATATTTAGATTTTCTGAAAATGACTGGATAGGTTACAAGTGATCAGGTTAATTTATTACTTTTGTCAATTATTAAGTAATTTTACTGACTTATTAAAATTTAATTAGTGCTAATTATTTAGTACAATGTTAACTTTAATTAGTAATGTTTTAGTATTTTTGAGAAAAATATTGGGAAATAGATTGTAATGCGATTAATTTAAAATTTAATATATAAATCCCCATTTGAAAATACAGTACAGGTTTAACATTTTAGAAACTAGTAAATGTTTAATGGTCAAAATTATTAATGTTAAAAGTAGAAAACTTAATTGGAGGACGAGTGAGAAAAAATATTTAAGATAATACTATAAAAGTTAAAATAAAGGAAACAGATCTCAAAGCTTATAGAAAAGTTATGAAAAACTTAATCATGAGTTAAGACAAAGGAAAAATTTTTATACCAAGAAAGTGAAATAAAAACAAATTTTTAGCTTTAACAAATTTAAAATAGAAATAGCAGTCCCAGTACAGACTGATAATATGGTGGTTAATTCTGATACAGAATTTGGTTTATTTTTAATGCATACTTCAATATTTAAGGCAAAGTTCATGTAATAATTTTTTGTTTTCCCAACTTTAAAGAACTAGGTTTAGATAGCTTTGTATACATTCATATTAAGGTTGACGAAATTAGTGGTATACATGGATGATGAAAAAACAAATTGCATATTATGTTGGTATTTGTGATAGAATTCTACAAAGTAAAAAAAGTTAAATATGCTTTGCACCTTATTTTACAAATATCTTCATATTTATTATTGGCTACCAAATTTCTGAAAAATAATGTGTAAGCTACTATATATGGGGGGGGGGGGGAATAGTAGTCAAGATGATTTGGGATATCAACCAGTAAGTGTAAACATCAAATATTAGTAAAAGATAAAAGATTGTGAAAATACTGAAAAATCCAATAGAGAAATGCTTCATGTTTATCAGCATGGATTTAGGAAAGGGTGATCTTGTCTCAAACATTTTGGAATTCATGGAATATATGAACATGTTGGCATGGAAGAAACCAGAAAAAAATGCTTTTTTCAAGAAATCAGTAATTACTGCTTTATTTTTTAAAATAACCAGAAATGTGAGAATTGATAAAGTTGAAAATTCTGATTCCATGAAAATTGACAATTCTTCAGATTTAAGAATATTTTTTCACTATTAAAGTTTATTTAAACCTTGTTAAACTTTCACAATTCCCTCATTTTTAAGATAAAACCATCTTATCATTGTCAGCAAACTTTGGAGCTGAGCATTTTTGTATTTATGTAATTTATACATATACTGTATATTGGGAAAAGATCTCTATGAAACCCAATTTTTACCAATTCCAAAGATGATTTAAAATAATTTAATTTTCATCCACAGTCTCTTTTCCTTTCCTTTTGACCACATTCCTTTAGCTAGATAACTCTCCCCTCTTGCCACATTGATATATTTTGACTTGCTTAGAAACTACGAAAGAGCCTGTGAATTAATGGTTTAACTTTTCACAAAGTTCAAAATATTTATATTTAGAACTGGATTTTATCAAGCTGCTGAAAAGAAATTGAAGCAATGTGTATTATTGTTAGTACCAGATTTTGTACTAAAAATATTGGCTCTACATTATCTTGCTCACTTTAAAAAGTAAATTCTTTACTTTTATTATCTTCATCTGGTAGGAAATTTATCAAAATTGAATAAATAACATTAATAGTCTGTAAAGATACAATAAATATTTATTTTGAAAACTTTTTGAAATATTAAATACTCCTTACCATTTTATCCAAAAGAGAAACCAAAATTTAAAAATATTTTGGAAAAAGTATGTTAACTAGGCCTACTCCAATTTGCATGGAACATTACTTCTTTATGAATAGCAGTTAATAACGAATACAATAAAAAAAATAAAAAATTTGAAACTTCTAAATGAAAATACAACTGTATGCAAAATTATAACCTGTCAATCTACTTTCAAATACAAATAAAGAATACCCACAAAATAGAAATTGTTGATTCACATGTGACTTTTATAGTAGGAACATATTACCATAATGTCATATTTAACATTTAATACTAATATAGGATAAAAATATTCAAACACAAAAGGTATGCAAAGACAGGTCCCAGATTTCAAGTATTTTGATACTAGAACCAGAAAGCTTTAGAAATAAAACAAGATTTAGCTACATTAATAAGAGAAAACAAATTATAGAGGTATGTATAAAATAAAGTGGTTTAGAAGACTCACTAAAAATTGGTTATTCATCTTTATCAGTGCAATGAAAGAAGAGGCAGAGTTTTATTTTATATTAAATGTGAATTCAATTTAAGCAGAAATCTAAATTTAAGGTTAAATTCAGATAATCTTTGTAGGTCAATATTTTATTTCTAATATGCAGAATAGTTAGTCAGTCAGGGATTAAATATATCAATGATTAATCAGAATGAAGCAGCATGAATGATGAAGTAGTAGTTAAATTACATGGTTTATTTTTAAATTTTCTGAAACTGACTGAATAGGTTACTAGTGATCAGGTTAATTTTACTTTGATAAGTAATGCTCAAGTATTTTTGAGAAAAATATTGGGAAATAGATTGTAATGCAATTAATTTAAAATTTAATATAAAAATCCCTATTTGAAAATACAGTACAAGTTTCATATTTTTAGAAACTAGTACATATTTAATGGTCAAAACTATTAATGTTAAAAGTAGAAAACCTAATTAAAGGATGAGTGAAAAAAATATTAAAGATAAATATATTATAAAAATTAAAATAAAGGAAACAAACCTCAAAGCTTATAGAAGAGTTATGAAAAACTCAATCATTAAGTCAAAGACAAAGGAAAAATTTTTATACCAAGAAAGTGAAATAAAAACAAATTATTAGCTTTAACAAATTTAAAATAGAAATAGCAGTCCCAGTACAGACTGATAATATGGTGGTTAATTCTGATACAGAATTTGGTATATTTTTAAAGCATACTTCAATATTTAAAGCAGAGTTCATATTACAATTCACAGTTTTTCCAACTTAAAATAACTCGGTTCAGATCGCTTTGTATACATTCATATTAAGGTTGAATGAAATTAGTGGTATACATAGATGATGAAAAAACAAATTGCCTTTTCTGTTGGTTTTTGTGATAGAATTCTACAAAGTAAAAAATGTGAAACATGCTTTGCATCTTATTTTACAAATCTTTATTTATTTATTTATTTATTTGGGATATCACCCAGTACATGTAAATATCAAATACTAGTAAAAGATTGTGAAAATACTGAAAAAAATTCCAATATAGAAACATTTCATGCTTATCAGCATGGATTTAGGAAAGGGTGATCTTATCACAGAAGAAACCAGTAAACATTTTAATATTCCAACAAGGTTTTTGTTCAGGTGCACCATACTGTCTGATGATCAAATATTCAGTGCGATACAAGAGATGGAGCTTATTACTGATTGCCTTATAATGTGAAAACTGGAAAAAAGTAATGTTCAGAGCAGTTTTCTATGGCTAATCAAAGAAAATCAAAAAAACTGCATCATGTTTTATGAAAATGCTAAACTGGTTACTATGTTAAAAATATTGATGGATATAGTTAAATACATATGTAAAATTCCAAAAATATTTAAATTTCTTGGTTTGACTAAAAGTGGCAAATGAATTTCAGTGATAAAATATATAGGTTCTTCACATTGGTATCTAAATTATATATGAATGGGATAGGGCGAGATATTTTAACAAGAATATAAATTGTGCATGGTTATTAGTAATAGTAATTTGAAAAGTATCTGGACAATGTTTAGAAGATGGAAAATTAATAAAATATTAGTAATTTTGAACTACAATATTGCATTTAAACAATTTTTATTGCGTTAAATATTAGATATTCAATTAAAGTTTTGTTTTTATTAATCATGATTAATCCTAGAAAAGTACCCAGACTTGTTACATCAGTTCTAAAAATTAGTTTCTCATACAAGAAAGTAATCATATGGGCTTCAGATGTTTCACTTTAACATTAGCTTGGGATATAACAACATCCCAAAGAACTTTTACTTCAATCTTATTGCTTATTGTCCATCAAAATAAAATTTCTTACTTAGGCTATTCTCTCTACTATGACTGAAAGTGTCAAGCTGAAATCAGTGGCTTTACCAGAAATAATTCTTAAAATATAAAGGTGGTGTTGAAAATCAAACTACTACTTACCCTATAACCTCTTAAATACTGTTGAAATAACTATATACTCAAGGAATAAAGAAAAAAGATTATAAATATTAATTTTTCTAATCTTATTAGCCATGTATAAACTGTATTAAACCATTTTTATTTCCTGTCAGAATCTAAATAAGCTTTCCAAATATTACTACAGATTTTACCCCCTCCCCCTATTATAACCTTTTTTTTGTGTTCTATTAAAAATGCCCTCAACATTGTAATATAAAATATATTTCTACACATGGCACATTGGCTACAAATAGCATATGATTCTCTCTCTGACCTTCAAGCCTGAAGCAGAATGATTTTTTTTCTGTTTTGTGTAGACTGTTATATCAAAAACATATCATTCATAAATGAAAAATTATGAATTGCCAATGCTTTGAAAAGGAATAATGTATAGTAAATTAAGTTTAAAAATCTAACACAAAACAGAAAAAATCATACTGCTTCAGGCTTCAAGGTCAAAGAGAAAACCATAGGCTATTTGTAGTCAATATAGAAATTTGTTATATTTTATATTATTACAATGTTGAGGGCATTTTTAATAGAACACAAAAAAGAGAAGCTACAATATTATAATTATATAGGTTAGCACAGCTAACCTTATTAGGTTTAATCAATACTGATTAGTAGTTTTTCATACCTCTGGTAAGTTTGACATATATATATATATATATATATATATATATATATATATATATATATATATATATATATATATATATATATATATATATATATATATATATAAATTTTAAATGTTATCAATTTTATATAAATTGAGTGAAAAGTTTTTATATTAGATAGTTAGGTTAATAACTATTGATATATCAGTCTTACTTACATTACTATTACTAGGTTAAAAACTGCCATATATCAATATATAACCAATGTTGTCAAAGACTTGCTCAAGGTTTACCATATATATATATATATATATATATATATATATATATATATATATATATATATATATATATATATATATATATATATATATATATATATATATATATATATATATATAATATAATACTGTAAGAGGGAACACTAACCAAAATTTTGAAAATATCAACTTTAAGGAGTTGCAAAAAATTGGAATTACATGATATTCCTTTTTTTTTTTTTTTTTTTTTAGAAATATAAACCTGAATATTTCTATATATAAAAAAAATATATAAATATGCAAATTACTATTTTTTTATGATTAAATATTGAAGGCAACAAAAAAATGAAATAGGGAAAACTAACTACTGCACAATATTTAAAAATGGCTATTCAGTAGTGCTTTTTATTAATATAAATGAAAAAACTAGTATTATAAATTATCTAGAACAATTTGAAAAAAAAGTGCTTGGACTGAAATATTTGACAAATATTGCTCCATGAAAGCAAAATTTCTGCAAATTTTTCAGTATATTCCCTTTGTCAAAATGACTTTAGAATTGACCTGTAAATATTTATATCATCCATATTCATTTTGTTATACATGAACTTTTCATGTTGGCTGCCCAAAAAAAAAAAAAAAAAAAAAGTTATGCCTAAAAATGATGAAACTATTTTTGGGCATAATTTTTATTTTTTTTTACCATGAAAAGTTCATAAAATTTTCAGAGGTTGTACAGTTGGGCAAGTTACACATTTTTTAGAAAATTTTTTTGTTATACCTGACAATTTTGATATGCATGGGAAAATTTTTTAAAAATTTTCCTATGTACAGTATCAAAATAGTTGGGTATACAAAAATTTTTTTTCTAAAAAAAAAAATAAAATTAACTTGCCCAACTGTACAACCTCTGAATTTTTTTTTTTTTATTTCATTTTATTTCTATACCACCTTTTTATTACTGTACATAGGAAAAATTTTAAAATTATTAGATTTTCCCACTCATAGTAGCAAAATGGTTGCTATGTATAGAAAAAATAATTTTTTCTAAATAAAAAATGTATGTCTGACCTAACTGTATAACCTCTAAAAAAATTTTGTATACTCAAAAATTATTTTGGTACTATGCACAGGGAGAAATTTCAAAAATTTCCCATGCATAGTAATAAAATGGTTGATATAATATATTATATATATATATATATATATATATATATATATATATATTATATATATATATATATATATATATATATATATATATATAATATTATATATTATAGTTAAACAAGATACACATTTTTTAGAATTTTTTTTTTTATGTATCCAACCATTTTTGTGCTATGCAGAGGAAATTTTTTACAAATTTTCCCATTCACAACTCAAAGTTATTAGGTATATAAAAAATTTTTAAAATAAAAATTGTATATAGGCAAAACTTTATAACCTTTAAAAATTTCATGTAAATCAGTCAAAAAATGTTTTTCAAATTTTTATAGTTTTACCCCATTTCAGAAAAGCTTTAATATTTTCTAAACTTTAAAGAATATTTATATTATTTTATATAAATACATTTTTTTTAAAAACTTCCTTTAGATGGATTTTTTCATAGTCAATGTTTTTTTTGGGGTAGACTTTAGAAAAAATTTCATATTTTAGTAAAATAATCTACCCAAAATGGGAGAAATTTTTTTGAGTTATAGTTATTTATTTTACATAAGAGAAATAATAAAGACTTCCAAAAAAAAAAAAAAAAAATCCAAAATTAAAAATAAAATTTTTTTTTTTTAAATTTTTTTTTTTTTTTTTTTTTTTTTTTTTTATATTATTATATTATTATATATATATATATATATATATATATATATATATATATATATATATATATATATATATATATATATATATATATATATATATATATATATATATATATAACTGGCAACCATGATAAAACAAATACTAATGAATAAACTAGTTTTTGAAATTTTTTTTTTGTAAAAATAAATTCTTCCAACTTTATTTTTATATAAAATATGATGAGTCATTTTGATTGAATAGTACCAAAATAATAACACCACACCTGAAGCCCCTAAATAACTAATACAACTTTGCTGAGAATTTATTATTAGGCCTTTTGTTTGACATTGTAAGGAGGGAAGGTAGCTAACCACATTAATGACAAAATCAAAACTGTAAGAAAAAACTGAGGTATTTTAATCTTATCAAATACTCCAGTGCTACTGTTGATATTTGTAATTACCAAAATGACAATGGAAAAATACACAAAAATGTGACAAGGTACTATAGAGACCACTTTTCACAAAAACTTAAAGTTTCAAATTTTTTTGGGGGGTAAAATAGGCTTATTGTTGTTAACCTACTGATTTACACTTCTTTTTTTGAAGAATATTAAAATGTTGGCTTTTTATTTCTCTTAATTGGAAAAGTCTTAACTAGATAAAAAAAAAAAAAAATTTGATACGCCTTATTGGAAACCAGTGACCGTAATTTACATATTTTTCTTTTTTAATTAATATATATTGCATGTATGAGCTGGATACTAGAGATAGAAGTCTGTGATAGGCTAATATAGCTTTGCAGTCATTTATTTTCAAATGTTTTAAAAACTTTCCGGCACCGGCCACCTCCAAAACCTCCTACAAGCTTAACCTATTTTTGGCTAAGTATTTCGTATTATTAATCCTTTAATTCCTGAAAGTGCCTTTAAAAAAATATACACACGAAATTAATAATAATCCAATAAAATTTATGACAATAAGGTTAAGGGTTCACCAAATTACAAGCAATATTCTGCATTCCAAAGAAACCTACATTAGTATTAAAATTTATAAAAAAGAATATTTAATTACCGTCATATCTTTCTGCTTGTTCCGCTAATTTAGCTTTGTAAACACTATCCTCCCTTTCTGTCATTTTGATATATAACTGATGTAAAAGATATAATTAGATACCTACAAACTAAATACGAACGTTAAAATAAACACGCAAATATGGCCGCTCCCGCCAGACCTAAAACTTGATTTTTGTTGTAGTGTTTAGAAGCGCACATTCCATGGAAATTTCAGGATCAATTATTCAACATTTCTCAACTTAAGGGCGTGTTCGAAACGTATATATATATATATATATATATATATATATATATATATATATATATATATATATATATATATATATATATATATATATATATATATATATATATATATATATATATATATATATATATATATATATATATATATATATATATATATATATATATATATATATATATATATATATAATGGAATAAAAAAATTTGAAACTTTATAATTATTTTATCAATGGCGGATAGTATAGGAATTTATAGTTTATGAATTTTAAGTAGTTCTTACAAAGTTCCTGGTTTAGCTCCCGATGAAGAAAGTGAAGTAGTACACTTCGGTGTTAATCATAAAGTTATTTAGTTTTCTACATATTCACAATTTTAAATTTTGAAGTATCACCATAATAATAATATAATATAAATATATTGTATTTCAGAAAAATTTCCATTATTCTGCTGATGCAGTGCCGTATTGTTAGGGGTCGATAGAGTATTTACGCTGGGCGCAAAACTATTTGGAGTGCATAATTTGAAAGGAAAAAAAATGAAGTAGAAAGAATAAATGAACAGTAGCGTTTTTGCTTTACTATAAAAACTGCTCATATGCTTTCACTAATTTATCCAGTGTATATATTTTTTTATCTTATTTATCTAGTGTATATATTTTATATGTATTGTAAGTTCTCCATGCTATAGGAGTTTGTAGAGTTGGTGGGTTGTTTTTTGTATCGATGTAACACATTTTTTCAAAAAGAACAAACTCCCAGCTAAATCATTCTCACTTTTTAAAAATCATGGTCAAGTATAGAAGTTACTAAAATGTAAGTTTTCGCTTGTACATTTTCAAGTCCTCAAAATCAAGGTTTAAGGTATGAGTTATATATTTCTTTTTTTCAAAATCTTTCTAACTATCATTTTTATTGCCTTCTACTCAAATATATAACTCGTAACGTTCTTAATTATATGGGATTCGTATATGAAAGAACTTCAAAAGCAACAAAACTTTTGAAAAAGTTCATAGTAAGTCTTCTCTATTTTTTTAATTGTAAAACTAATTATGACCCTTCTCTTTCAGGTCTCTTAGTAAAAGCTCAAACCCAGAGTTTTTATATTACACAAAAAATACCCTAGAATTCAAACAGTTTATACAGTTTTACAAGGATTATAATTATGTAAATAAAAGTTGCCAAATGAAATTTCAGGGTGTGTTCTATGGTCAAGATTCTTCAAGAATATTGAAGGTCCTTAAAGGGTAGTTGCCCATGAAGCGTGTCCCAGTTGATATTGCTGCAATATTTTTCTGCTCGCGGCAGCGAAAATTGGAGATAAAAATTCCTATCTTCAATTTTCGCTGCAGCGAGCAGAAATGGTCACGTGATGTAAAGAAACATGGAGTTAGGCCAAGGATTTCCTTTAGAATAAACAATTTTTGTAAATATTTTTACTCAGATAGATTTTTTTTTTGCAAATTATTACAGATAATTATTTTAGCATTTTCGGATCATTAATTTGTTTTCAGTGAATCAAATTAATGACCTTCAATTATTCGGAATTTAGTTGATTTCATTGGTTTAATCTTGGCTGCCGCAAAGTCTTTTTAAAATCTTCTTTGAATCGTAAGTTATCTTATACTTCTACATATGCCCTTTAAAATTTTTAATAATTATGATATTAATTAAATTAAATGACTGCTTAAATTAAATAAATGAGTGATTAAATTAGATTTAATCATTTACGTTTGTTTATGTAGATCAGCTGTTAATTGCTACAGCGAAGTGTTCACGAAAATTCAAAATTCTGCTAATTTTGCTAGCTGCAGCTGGCTTAATCTTGACGTTAAGCTTGATTTCATGGAATATACCCTAAATATTTAAAATTTTAATAATTTAACATTTTTGTGATAGGCTTACTGTTAATTTTATTAATGAAAAGTAATGAAAATGACACAAATGAAAATTTTAAAGTTCAATATAACTTTGTCATGATTTTCCATTCCCTTATCTTTCTGTTACTTGAGGCATTTCAGAGCATAAAATCCATAGTACTTTGTTTATTACTATCACAGTGTACGTTTTTGTGTTGTGATTACATAATCAAAACAGATTTAACAAGTAATGAAATCGAATAGCAGTTTTGTCTGCCCTAAATTATGAAGGAGGTTGCTACTTCTCAAATTCAAATAAACGAAAAGCTCCACCATACCAGTCTTCCTGTACCCTCAAAAGGCAGACCATAAATCAGTGAATGGAGAGTATATGTCGAAAGCCATATTGATGATCTTAGAGAAAGGAAAAAGATTCCAGATTATCCAGGATATAAAGAATTGAAGAGAGTGTCAAAGATTTCAGACAGAATATATGAGAGCTACCTTTCTTCGGAACATATGCGCGCTTCCAGCACAGAATACTAGCACTAAAGCATAAAGAGTAGAGTTGAACGAGGACAGGCGCTAGCTCAGACGCACACCTCCCATCAAAACACGAGGTATACCATTCATAAATCTCAGAATCCCATGCACCAGATTTTGTGTGATTGCATGGAACCAGTAGCAGATCTATGGTCGTTTAAGGGTCCCACTGCAAGATCTTCCATTGGGCTCCCTCATATATTATATATATAATATATATATATATATATATATATATATATATATATATATATATATATATATATATATATATATATATATATATATATATATAATTAATATATATTAATTATAACTGCCTCATCTTTAAGGATTTTTATATTCGTACAAGGGTCTCAAGTGGGGTGCTCCCAAAGATACGGGGCACCTCAGCAATGCGAGTCCCTAATCGCCGCCACTGCATAGAACACCTGAGAATAAAAAAAAAGATGCATGAGGTATTCTTGAACCGTCCAAGGCGAATTTTAGATGAAGAAAATAGACTGAAGAGATTTGCTTTTTAAGAAAGGAGTATTAGCTACAGTCCGAGCGAATAAGAGGTGCAAAGTCAGATTTACAGAAGTTATTAGAGAGGTTTTCATTAAGAGGCCAGAAATTTATCAGTAGGAGAATAGAAAGTTGGTTTAAATTTTGATACTTCCGTTAAGTGAAAGGATTCGAATCCTAATCCAAATGCGTTTTGAATTTCTCGAATTCGAATCCACCTAATTTTTGGATTTCTCGAATACGAATCCAAGAAAAATCATTCGAATCCAGATTCGTTCATCATTGAACTAATGTGATTATCTTTATTCACTTATTTTTTATATATATATAATATATTATATATATATATATATATATATATATATATATATATATATATATATATATATATATATATATATATATATATATATATATATATATATATATATATATTATATATATATATATATATATATATATATATATATATATATAATTAGAATGAAAATAAAAACTAAACTCTGAAACTAAAGTTTAATATTTTAAAAACATTTCTTAACAAATTTAAAATATTAAATTAAAATTAAAAATTTAATAAATGCAAATTTAATTACAATTTATTAAGGTTTACAAAAGTAATTATTATTTATCTTTTTATAGATGTTTATATAAACTACATTTCTAAATTATTCATAGAAAACTTTTTAGACTACTCTAGAAATTCTATAATATATTATATATATATATATATATATATATATATATATATATATATATATATATATATATATATATATATATATATATATATATATATATATATATATATATATATATATATATATATATATATATAATATTTTGTCACAATAATTTGAACGTGATGGATAAACGTAGCACCAAATATACATTTTAAGTTAATTTAACCTTAATAATAATGATAATAATAATAATAATAATAATAATAATAATAATAATAATAATATTGAAAATTTCAAAATTAATATGTAACTCTATTTAAAAATTGTAATAATATATAAACTGTGATAAATATCATTTAATAACACTAAAAAAAAATTAAATTAACATTTTGAGCAGGTATATTTAATATAATTTACTAAATAATAATAATAATAATAATAATAATAATAATAATAATAATAATAATAATAATAATAATAATTTAATAATAAATTTTGAAACTAAGACCATAAAGGTAACAATCAGCACCAACAACTCAAGGTAAAATTGATTTAAAAAGTAAAAATATTTATTAAATGACATTGTCTTATTTAAAAAACATGTCACTTTCTTGTTCGCTAACGGTTTCGTATTAGGTAGCTAAGTTTATTTGTCTGCTTAACTAAAAAAAATAAAATAAAATAAAATAAAATATATAAAAACAAATAAAATCTACAAAGCTATCCGGGCTAATCTAAGACATTGTTCGTTATTAAAATCAACAATGTTTGTTGTGGACTAACTAATTAAAGACAATGGTGTAATTATGGGGATGGAGACCATAGATAATCACACTGTGGAGAGAACAATTAATCTGAGCGAAATTGACTCCGACAATGAAGGGCACGAAACCTTTGAAAGAGAAGAACAAGTAGGTTTTCAAAATGCCCACGAAAAAGGTTGCCTGGATTACGTGATCTTGCTATCAGGGGAGGATGTAGTATATATTCAATGTCATTTACATTTAATATTTTAAAGAAGGTGAGCTCCTTTTATATTAGAAGAAAATAAACTGCGCCTATATCAGAACTAATGTAAAATAAATTTTAGTATGCTATTAAATAGCGTTCGGATAGAGAGATTTGCTTCTTTCCTAGAATTTACACATATGATAGACGTAAAAGATGTATAGCCTATGCAGAGAAGAGCAAGATTACCTCTTGGTGGCAATGACGGAGGTAACAGGGCCATTGTCTATGGGTGAGTTTTATAATACTGAGTTTTTAACCACGAGAGTCAAATTCCTAACATTCTAAAAAGCCCACTGCAGATGTGGGAATATAGTTAGATGAAGGGAAAAAATGGTGTTTTAGAGTAGAAAGGAAAAAGCTTCGAGTGGTTGTGATGTCTTGGAAGCTAGTTTCTCATATGTATCTGCCTTCTCATATTCCAAGATTTCAACATTGGATGGAATTAAATTGATTCGTAGAGAAATATGTCAGGTATGGAGGAAGGTGCAGGAGTTGATGAGTAATGAAGATAAAGGAGTTTTGGTATCCAGATCCTCTAGTGCCAAAAGAGAACTGGAAAAGGCGAAATAGATTACAAAACAAGAAAATTAAATTATATTGATATGTAGGGTCGTTGAGATCATCAGAAAAATTGCTGTAATTTCTGTCAATACTAAAGAATTTAAAAGAAAAAGTGTGGAATCTTATGTATTCCGAGAATAAATGGAATTACCCACCCCTTCCTCTGACTTCGATTTGTACGTGTAAACAAAAATAATAATAATAATAATAATAATAATAATAATAATAATAATAATAATAATAATAATAATAGAAGCATTGTGAAATAATTATCAGGTTTGTATGTGAGTATACCTACAGTCTTTTAGGGACAAATCAAAGGAATGTATAAATAATATAAAAGCAGTTTGTTAGTCAATACACTATAACTAAGGTGTGGAGGTTTGTTGGCAGAAAGGTGGATGTAGCGTAGATGATTTTAAATGATAATCGATATGATCTAAAAAAAAAATAATTGTTTTTTAATCTCCCACTTCTGAGAACAATAAATCAATGGTTAATACAAATAGAAATGATTGGAAACGGAATACTTTTATTATTTTGAAAACCAAGGATTTCGATTCCAAATTTGATGTCTTTCATATGCGATTTTACAGAAAAATACAAAAACAAGTAGAGAGCAAACAAATAATTTCTTACGAACTGGTATGACAGTTGGAAAACAAACCCATACTTGATGGAATACAAAATGGACATAACTCAAATGTAATGCAAAGAAAAAACACTTTTAAATCTGAATTATAACACCTACAAAGCCAAAACAATTTAATAAAATATATCAAAATAATCGCGAAGATTTAATATGCAATCGGGATTAGGTTTCGTAAGAGTATGATGGAAAATATTGCACAAATCTGGGTAAATATATATCGAGACAGACAATGTGCTTCACATTACAAAAATCCAAAGAACTCTGGTTCTACATATGTGGAACCCTTGGCATCCTTTTCTACAGGGAACTCAAGTTCCCTATATATCATACAATTTAAAAATAAATCTGGAGGCTAAGAAGTTGGAAAGAAATATATGTTTAAATATTATTATTGTTATTTTCAGTTTTTCATTGCAATTAAAATAATGACAAAACAAATAATTAATTAAAAAATATAGAAACGTTCTTCGGTTAAGAGAATGGAATCTTGAAAGTCAATGATGGATCTAAATTATATAAAAAAATAGGTGGTTAAAAAAACAAGGTCGAATTATCAAAGAAAGTCAGTGATGTTAAATAGGAGCAGATTAGTTCCAAAAGGTTAAATAAAGGTCAAAAGTATAACTATATGGATCAAACTAATGTCAAGAAATCCGAACTAGGTCATAGGATCTAAGAGCGAGATAATTTTTCAAATATTTTTCAACAAGTTTAAACATATTACATAAATTCCATGTAGAGAGCCTGTACAGAAAATCAATGAATTACAAAAATGAGCGGAAAAAACCCAGAAGTGGCTAACGCAATGAAAAAAAATAGTTAAACTAAACATTTTTCAAAAATTAAAGAAACACTAAAACAACAAAAAATCATTTTGAAATTATTATTATTATTATTTCCTACAGCTAAAGGTGCAATAAGAGTATGTAATTGTCATCGCACCTTAACTTAATGCACAGTGTTCTTATTAACTGAAGGTATGCCCACAGGTACCCGTAATCAATATAAGAGTAGCATTGAAATAGGTGAAATAATTGAAAAAAAATATTGAGTATAAAAGAATGTTTGAATATGATATAAAGTCTAAATAAGTATTTTATGTCAGAAAAATATCTTCATTAAAAAAAATATATTTGCACCATTTGAAAGTATTTAATTAAAAAGAGTACTACCTCAAATAGTTCATATGTCCTAACTACTTACTACTTATTACACTTGATAAATAAAAATTTAAAATAAATTCTACTTATCCAATTAAAAAAATTGAGCAAAATTCATGAATAGTATTTTGCTTTTACATGGTTCAAAAGATATGTTATCTTTAGTTCTGATGACGACAGCTTTAAAAGAACTTATAACTATTTACTAACTTTGAAACAAATGTTCAAAAACAATGTTCAAGAACTTAAAAAGTTTTTGAAAGAAATTCTAATAAGCGTTCAACAAATTCTAATAAGCTCTTGGCATCTAATAGACAAAATATCAAAATAAAGCAAAAGTAGTAGTTAAAAAATGGTCCCAGTTGTATATTCATTTGCAAATAGTCAACAATACTCTACAGTTTTTACTAGTAAAGTTTATAAAGGTAGGCCTGAAGTGTTAGTACTTCCATAGTTAACACAATCTGCCTAAATGAAACAAAATCTGTTCCTGCATAAGAGAGGACGGTTATGTAAAATCACATTACGAGTAGAAATTGACCCTGTATAACACAAATAGATTAATAAGTGTGTGTTTCAAAGGCACATAATTACAAGTCCTGAAAATAACTCTATAACCACTTCATATTTGACAATTTTTATAATATTTAATTTAATAGTAAAATATGTACGAATTTACCAACATAATGGTTAATATATATATATATATATATATATATATATATATATATATATATATATATATATATATATATATATATATATATATATATATATATATATATATATATATATATATATATATATATATATATATATATATATATATATATATATAGAGAGAGAGAGAGAGAGAGAGAGAGAGAGAGAGAGAGAGAGAGAGAGAGAGAGAGAGAGAGAGAGAGAGAGAGAGAGAGAGAGAGAGAGAGAGAGAGAGAGAGAGAGAGAGAGAGAGAGAGAGAGAGAGAGAGAGAGAGAGAGAGAGAGAGAGAGAGAGAGAGAGAGAGAGAGAGAGAGAGAGAGAGAGAGAGAGAGAGAGAGAGAGAGAGAGAGAGAGAGAGAGAGAGAGAGAGAGAGAGAGAGAGAGAGAGAGAGAGAGAGAGAGAGAGAGAGAGAGAGAGAGAGAGAGAGAGAGAGAGAGAGAGAGAGAGAGAGAGAGAGAGAGAGAGAGAGAGAGAGAGAGAGAGAGAGAGAGAGAGAGAGAGAGAGAGAGAGAGAGAGAGAGAGAGAGAGAGAGAGAGAGAGAGAGAGAGAGAGAGAGAGAGAGAGAGAGAGAGAGAGAGAGAGAGAGAGAGAGAGAGAGAGAGAGAGAGAGAGAGAGAGAGAGAGAGAGAGAGAGAGAGAGAGAGAGAGAGAGAGAGAGAGAGAGAGAGAGAGAGAGACTTTCTCGTAACTTATCATTACTACTTATAAATCGAGATAATGAAAACTGCCCCAGGTATTATTTATCATTGTAAACTATGTAGTGATGGGTTAACAAGCGGCCAAGACAGCAGGACGGAAGTCGAAAACCACTGTAGGTGTCATTAGTCTAAGGGTTTAATTAGCTTTAAATTGCATGGTTAAAGAAGTTACTAAACTAGGTCAAGAATCATTAATGGCCAGAAATTCCTTTTAATTTTTAATGTAATAAAAAGTATGATAAAAAATTCTTTTGCTCTAAAACGAGCATTTTGTATGGAGAAAAAAATAAATGAAACTATCACAAATAGTTACTCGTTATCAACTGATAATGCCAGTAACATTAAATGCAACTACTTTGTTCGAAAGGCTTTAACGAAAAAAGAAAATAAAAAAACTAGGAAAAATACTTAACTATATAATGCCTCAAAAACAATTTTTTAACTTTCAAAAACTTGACTAAAAAAAATTGTTTCATTTTCTAAAAAATTTTTTTTTTAGGACTATAAAGTGAAAACACTGTCTAGAAATCCAGATACAATAGTCCAATCACTATATATTCTTAAACGGTTACGCTTGCTTATCTCGTATCAGTTAACGATCAAACTTGATATCTGTTTTTGAAAGGTTAGTAATGAATACAAAACAATATAGACATTTAAAAAATCAAAGTATCAATCATCTTCAAAAACATTAAGTGGATCTGGGATAAAAGAGTGATGTCACGTCAACCATGTATCATATTATTGGCTACATGTTGTAACGTCAATGTTTGGATAGGAGCAAGGAATGGAGATTATGGCAATATTTTATTCTATTTATTTTAGCAAAATTTTCTTCGAGTAACAAGTCAATGCGTAACCATTTCTCGTATCTGATAGTGGGACTATGGAATAAGTTAGTTTGATGGTAATTATCAAAATAAGTTTTTAAAAACAAAAAAAAAAACAAAAAAAAAAAAAAAAATAAAAAAAAAAAAAAAAAAAAAAAAAAAAAAAAAAAAAAAAAAAAAAAAAAAAAAAAAAAAAAAAAAAAAAAAAAAAAAAAAAAAAAAAAAAAAAAAAAAAAAAATTTTACATCAACATTAAAAAAAAAATTATTTATATTATCATTAATAATAATAATAATAATAATAATAATAATAATAATAATAATAATAATAATAGTAATAATAATAATAATAATAGCTAATGAAATAACCTAAAACATCACCCACCAAATACAATTCACACCACCTTTATATAAAACCTTGTTAGGAACGTCAAGTTCAAAACCCAACGTTCCGGCAAGACTTTCTTCCTCTACTCATTAATAAAATTTGAAGAGTAACTCTCCATGGGCGGACAAGTGCATACGATGTTTCGGTCCCCGTACGTGTCGTCAATCCGACCGACAGATGGCCAAAGTTTGTTTTCTGGTTTCACAAACAGCTGAAGTAAAACAATAATATATATATATATATATATATATATATATATATATATATATATATATATATATATATATATATATATATATATATATATATATATATATATATATATATATATATATATATATATAAACCGAGTCCTGGATTTCATAACTCGGCCAAAGAGTTCAGTAATATTTAACGTACTTGAAATTTCTTTACAATTTTTTTTCTTTTTATGTAAAGATTCAAGCAAGAATATTTCTTATACATTAAAAGTCAAAGAAATGTTAAAAGAAATTTAATGTAATGTTTCTCTGATGACCATAAATGGAGTAATTAATAAAAATAATTTAGATAGGTCTTCCTGAACAATTATGGAAATTGAACGGAGTTTCCTAGAAAAGGAGACTCCCTGAAAATAAGGGTCAATGAATAAGACATAGCGAATTCAATTTGTTTTCATTTGCCATGCTCATAAATACCAGACCAATCATGAATCAGATATTGAGACTTCACGACTGACAATAGATCTCTACATTGATGCCAATTATTTTGACAAAAGTTTAAATTCTTTATTATTAATATATCAAATTCAGTGCTTGAGCACTTTTAAAGTAGTTGGTATACATAACAGAAGAATATTTTGCTGAAGCAACTATTTCATCTTGTAGTGTTTTCCCATATAAATACTGGAATCAAAATAAAATATATTTTCTAACACTTAATTTGGCATTTAATACACGAATTTCATATCCATTAATAAATCTTTATCTATTTTCTTTGATTAAAAAAATATTCTAAAAGTAACAACCTAGGTGTAAGATTTTGATTTAAATATATATATATGCATAAAGTAACTGTATATTTAATACGGTTATGCTCTAAATATAGTATTATATAGTTACATATGAGGTGAATATTCATTAAAGTACAATCCATAAACCCATTCTTTTTGAGTAACATTCATAACATTCATTGACACATTACAGTCAATAATTTGAAAAAAGATAAATTTTTTTCTCAAAAAACATTCTTGTTGAAATATTAAAAATGCTACATTCCTATTTTTGGAAATGGGTTTTAACTTATAAACAAAGTAAATATTACTTAAGTAGTAATTAAAAGTTAAAATGTCTCACTCCTCTTTCTCTGCCCAATTCTATAACACTAGACTTATTCCGCTATGTTCATTCACACATGTGCACTTCTGGTAAAGTCTGGACACACTTCCTTTTTCTATTTTCCCCACTACCTATGATTTAAATACCTTCGAACGCAGTAAATCGGTTCATGTCGCCCCTTGATCATATATATATATATATATATATATATATATATATATATATATATATATATATATATATATATATATATATATATATATATATATATATATATATATATATATATATATATATATATATATATATATATATATATATATATATATATTATATAATATATATTTTTTTTTTTTTTTTTAAAATAATAATAATAATAATAATAATAATAATAATAATAATAATAATAATAATAATAATTAGTATATTTTTTAAGTCGCAAAATCAGTTCTGTTTTATCAGAGCTGCACAGCTGGAGCTGTTGAGAAAATACCTTTTTTACTTAAATTTTTTAATTTGTAAAAAAAAAAAAAAAAAAAAAAGCGAAAATGAATTTCATCTCCGGAGTAGATTCGGAATCAACGTAACGAAACTTATCAACTCAGCAGATCTGCATCTCATACAAATTAATTAACTGTTAAAGTTATTTAGCATTCCGCGTTATAATATTCAATAAATAAAACTTTAAATCACTTCAACTTTACGTCTCTTCCAAGATACTACTAACAACTTTTGTTTTTTTGAGTTAATTCTAATACTAACCGCGGGAAAAGCAGCCTGTTCTCTGGTATAAGGTCTATCCCAGTCTGATGAAGATATAACAGCTATTGGATGAGGAGCTAGGCGGAGTGGGTTCCTCTCAGGATCCATACGGCCCTCTTCAATATCCCGTATCTCCTGGCGAATCACTGAAATTTAAAAGTTGGATGACAGTTCTTAAAAATAATTAAGTAAGAGTAAATTCTGGAGTACTCTCCCTTACTCTATATTATGGATGGTTTCAAGTATAGTAATTAGTACCCGGAATCAGTATTTCTATGGTATAGTTACCCAAAATCAGTTTTGTTATCCGTAATTAGTTTTTAGTACTGAAGCTGTGTCGGTAAAAAATTGACGATACAAAACCGATACCGATTCCTAACACTATAACTGGTATCAATACGAATTATCGACTACTTTTTTATTATTGGTATCGAACTATCTGAGAAGTTTATTATAGGTACAGGTAAAATTGTGGTATCGATCCATCCATACTCTATATTCCCTTTCATTTTTTACTCTTTAAATATGAAGACTGTGTCTGAAAATATTCTTCCTCTTGTAGATGAAATGTAGGTTTCCACTGGAACTATTATAAAAACATTTGCGTTATTTAAAATATTACCCAGCACTTAACACACAACTAAATGAAAACATCAAGTTCATCAAATACTTGGATACAAATAACTAATATTATAAAAACATAACCACTCGGCTTCCCACAGTTTTAATGCAGATATATTTTATCAGTTTTTTATCAGTAAATCTTAAGGTGACATAGTTGATTATTCCCGTATGAAATAAATAAAATACATACTAATAACACGCGAAGCAAGAAAAAAAAAAGAATTTTCATGTTTAAAAAGATTAGAGCAACAATATAGAATTGGTTAAATAAGCCAATCACAAAAATAAGCAATGATTTTTTACAATGTTAGCAAAAATTACTCATTTAGAGCAATTCCCAAAAACGTTTTAACAAAAATTGTACAAACATCGTATGAATTACATACGATGTATATTATCATACTAATAAAAAATTTCCTACGAAAAATTAAGAATCCCGAACTTCAATACTTTCTTCGCAAGAATGTATAAAAACTATATATTAAACAACTGTTAACGAAATTACCTTGGGAGCTTAATTAGAATTTATCAAATTTTTTTTTTACAATTCTTT
>SEYY01024340.1:30000-32500 GCA_009176605.1 Armadillidium nasatum | reverse complement strand
CAGTTATTTAAAGTCTTTCGCTTGGTCCCTCCTCACTCTTTGTTCTTTCAATTCAAATTTCCAAAATTTATTTAATATTAAATAAAATTTACATTACACTTCTAAATTTGATCTCGACTTTCCTTAGAACAATATTATTTCTAATTTTTTTTACAAGGGAAGTTCACTATTCTTTTAAAAACTGCCTCATACCCAGCAATAAGCTTAAGTCCAGGAAAACAATGCTTTCAGAATGAGGGAGACATGAGAACTGCTTCAAAACAAAGTTATAATTTGCTCCTTAGCATATGCACTCTAAAGGTGTAGTAAATGGTTTATCGACCCTTGCTATCCTTCTCTCCGATTCCTTATTCACACTCAATATCTAGCATCACTTAAAATCTATTCCTGTGTACATATCCTTAATAATAATAATAATAATAATAAATAATAATAATAATAATAATAATAATAATAATTAAAGTAGTGTTTTCTTTTTTAGTTCTAGTGTAACTTCGTATTTATTTTCATTACCTGTTAGGCTGGAAGGAAATCTTGTCATACCCAGTTATTTCACACAAATCATTCTCCAACTCTTCAAAAAGCTGCCTGTAACCAAGGGCTTGTTCAGGAGGGGCGAACGGATGGAGTTCCGTAAAGTTTGGAAAACTACAAGGCATCATTTCTGTGGTACTATTCAGCTTCATTGTGCAGGATCCCTAGAAACAAGTGAAAAAAATAAATTAATTAATTAATATTAAAATTTTTCATTAAATTTTTTGTCGCTTGACTATATACAAGTGTATTTGTGCATTATTATTATTATTATTAAAATAGTAGTTAAGAAACACCCAAGTACTCACCAATGGGATCATTGAATGCACAAGGGAAAAATCTTTGTTTTCCAAGATTTTCATATAACGGACCAACTGAGCTTCCGAATGATAAGTGTTGAAAATTGGATGAGTAAGAAAATCAGAAGATCGCTTCACATCCGTTTCGCGAAGATCTCCTGGGGGTAACTGGTTCTTGGAAAGTCCCATAAGCGAGGACACCTGATCAAAAGAACCGAATTTTCCATGGAAGAATAAAGTTATAAAAAATAAAAAAAAAAACAAAAAAAAAACAAAAACAAAAAAATGTTGAGAGGTCTATTCTCAAACTGACCGACTCTAAATAACCATGAAAAGCACCCTCTGATAGCTCGGAATTTTTCTTTTTTTTAATTTATTAAATAAAATACATATAAATCGCCAATTTTTCTTAGCATAATCTATCCAATGGAATGGCGAAAAAATAATATCCTTAATGTAAATATTTTAAATTGAAATATTACAAACCTTTTCGAATGTAGTTTTGCAATTAAAAATCCAAAATAGGTCATTGATGTCCTTCTCCCTGACCGTTTCATCAAGGGCAATACCAACCTACCATATATATATATATATATATATATATATATATATATATATATATATATATATATATATATATATATATATATATATATATATATATATATATATATATATATATATATATATATATATATATATATACACTATGAAAGTTGTGACAATGGGCTATGCGAGTTTTCACAAACTTAAAGTTTGAGACTTCCACTTATTTCACTCTGTGTGTGTGTGTGTGTGTGTGTGTGTGTGTGTGTGTGTGTGTGTGTGTGTGTGTGTGTGTGTGTGTGTGTGTGTGTGTGTGTGTGTGTGTGTGTGTGTGTGTGTGTGTGTGTGTGTGTGTGTGTGTGTGTGTGTGTGTGTGTGTGTGTGTGTGTGTGTGTGTGTGTGTGTGTGTGTGTGTGTGTGTGTGTGTGTGTGTGTGTGTGTGTGTGTGTGTGTGTGTGTGTGTGTGTGTGTGTGTGTGTGTGTGTGTGTGTGTGTGTGTGTGTGTGTGTGTGTGTGTGTGTGTGTGTGTGTGTGTGTGTGTGTGTGTGTGTGTGTGTGTGTGTGTGTATGTGTGTGTGTATGTGTGTGTGTGTGTGTGTGTGTGTGTGTGTGTGTGTGTGTGTATTATATATATATATATATATGTATGTGTGTGTGTGTGTGTGTGTGTGTGTGTGTGTGTGTGTGTGTGTGTGTGTGTGTGTGTGTGTGTGTGTGTGTGTGTGTGTGTGTGTGTGTGTGTGTGTGTGATGCAGTATACAACTAGTTGGAAAATCGTATCCAGTTACGTAAATGGACATAAATATTATAATTTGTAGGATATTTTCTTTAATTAATTTTATGTTAACAGCAAGGTGCATTAATACATTAATCTCAATTTCAACACACCACAAAAAAAAATGAAAAAAAAAAAAAGTAATTTACAACAGACAAATTTAACTTTCTCTGACTGCTTCCAGCATAATCTGGATATCTGAGCTGAAGCAAAGTTTACCATCAAAACCCAAAAAATCTATGTACCTCCTATCCATGTAGTCAGAAAAACTTTACTTTTAACTTAATTTACCCTGACAATATAACCTACTGCAGCTGGAAATGAACCTCCTCAAGGAAAAGGTTTG